>VMDO01002844.1:137263-157034 GCA_007922755.1 Pedetes capensis
ACCCCACAGGTCATCTCAACCAGCTTCCCCCTCCCTTTTGCCCCTCACTTTGCACAGGAGTCTTATGTCTGATTTCTTCCATTCCAAATGGGAATTCTTGATTTGGGGAGAGATGAAAGATCTGAATTCAATCATTATTTTCAAGTATCTTGCTTTCTGAAAATTACTGAAATCTTTTAAACTCTTACCTTTTAAATCAATATATTTATCTTGGTGCGGTAGCACATGCATTGTAATCTTAGCAACTCTGGAGGTGGAGGCAGGAACATTGCAAGTTTGAGGCCATAGGCAGCCTGCATAACTTGACATAACCCTGTCTCAAAATAAAAAAGGGGCTGGAGGTGCAGCTTAGAGGTAGAACGCTTGCAAAGTATGTGAGAGGCCCTGGGTTTGGCCCCCCAAGTACCACAAAAGCTAAAAGATATATTTGAATTGCTAACAAGCCTGTCTTCTTTGTTTTTATTCAAGTTATAGGAAAAAAAAAAAAAAAGCTAAACCCAGGCCGGGCATGGTGGCCCACGCCTACAATCCCAGCTGCTGGGAGGTAGAGGCAGGAGGGTTGCAAGTTTGAGACTAGAGGCAGTCTGCGTAATTTAGAGAGACCCTGTCTAAAGAAAAAAAAAAAAGAAAGAAAAAAAGAAAGAAAGACAGAAAGAAGGAAAGAAGAAAAAGAAAAAAAAATGCTAAACCCTGCTACACATGCGCCTGCCCCTCCACCCTTCCTTCCCTATTGCTGTTGGGCTGTTCTGTATTACCAACTTTGAATTATTATGTAGACCATGTGTCTTATCTTTAGCTTGTTCTCTGGCTGTCCCAAGAGCTGTATCCCAGGTTTAGTCTGAATTGCAAACAGGATTTCCTGTAGGTTGCTCCTCCAAAAGTTTATTTTATATGAAGAAATGCACATGGTCATATTAAGAAATGCTGTGTTTTCTTCCATTCTCTGTTTAACTCACATCATTTAGCAATGAGCAAATGGAGATGCCTAAACACACGGAGTCTAGAAGCCCGGACCCTGGCTTCCCACTTTCTTTTTTTAAAAACAGTCCTGACCAAGGAAAGGAAAGAGCGGCGAAGGAAAGGGAAAAGAGGCCATAGAGAGCTCGCTCTTCGGGGTAAACCCTTCCTAACCCGGATCCCCAGCAGATGCCAGGCGGGGAGGAACAGGGAAGGGACCGGGGGAAGGCAAAGAGCTCGCCTTTGGTCACCCTGCAGAGCGTCTCCTCCGCCCAACAGTAGCAATGGTTTGGTCTAACGTTGGTTCATCTGCTCCACAGGAGGCTCAAACTCGGCCCTGGAAGCGCCCCTGCCTGCCCCACATGGCCGGCACCCTAGGTGGGGCGGGAAGGGCGGGACTCGACCACCAAAAACCTATGGCGAGCAGCAAGGTGACTGCTCAGGTGAGTCCTGTGGCAGAGAAAACCCTCAGCTCTAGCCCCCTTCTGGTCAAAAACTGAGTGAGGTGGGCGATGTTATGTCACCCTCGGTGGCCCAGGCGAGCTTCGAGGTCCCCAGGTCGCAACGTTCCGGAGACGGGCGCAACGGTGAGATGAGCGGCGGCCTCTGGTTCCAGCCCGCTGGTAGCCCGCACTCCCGGAGCTGGGCAGGGCGCTACTTCCCCTTCGGTGGCCAGCAGGGGTCAGTGTTTGGCCACAAGTGGGCTGGCAATAGCGAGATGCTCAGTCTGGCTCCTCTGGCTGAGTCTTACCGCTATCAATCCGTCTCAACTTGTTCCCTGGCCATAAATCAGGTTCTCACCTACCAAGACTCCACACCTTTCATGGTCCCTTACGTTGTCCTTCCCAAGTCACCATGCCTGCACCTTTCTGGAAGCATACATCGCCGGACCATGCATTTCTTGGTCTCATACCAGACAGTGGTGCCAAACTGGAAAAAGAGCATGGCATGGAATTGGAAGATTTGGGTTAAAGTTGCTTTTCTGCAACTGTGGGATCTTGAAAAAGTCACTTAACCTCTCTGCGTCAAATTTCTCACCTTCAAAAATGGGCTAATGACATTAAGAATGATTGTTACACCATGTGCCAAGGATTTATAAGCCATATACTATGGATATTATCATCTCGGGCTTAAGATGAGAAAATCAGGGCTCTGAGAGATGGACTAGAGCAGGAATATGAACAGGGCTGGCATCTGAACTGGTCTCTCCCTTTCTACCATGTTATCCTGCCTTTTAAGGCTGTAGTGAAAATTTAAATGTGAGAATAATTTTGTTATTCATTTCTGGCAGTTTGGCCTGAATCCTGGTGAGTACTCTCTCCTATTAAGAAAGGAAGCAGGGAAGGCATTTTTTCAGCTGTTAGAAACATCCCCAGCCCACTAGCATACAAACTCCAGAAAGGCAGGGCCTTTTCTGTGTTACTCACTGTTTTGTTACTCAACATAGTTCCTGATGCATAGTAGATGCACAACAAATATAAAGAGATACATAAGTTTCTACATTTCCTGCATTCATTCTAAGATAGATCTGAGAGCCAGGGGTGTAACTCAGTCACAGAGTACTTGCCTAGAATCTGTGAGGCCTTGGGTTCTATCCCCAGCGCGCACATACACACACAATCCTAACATAGAGCCATTTTTCATATCAACTATTTAATTACCAAGCAAGTGACAGTAATTACTGGTCTAATGGCCATTGTCAGATTTAATTAAAGGGTTTTATTGGATCTTCTAAAACTCCTACCATTCTTTCATTATCTAAATCACAGGGATTCAATAACCGTCTTTTTATTAGTATGTTCACAAGATAAATTGTATAAACCAGTTTAATGACTCATCTTAGTGACTTATGACGTTGAGAATAAGATACAGGAAATGACAAATGTGGTAACATTGAAGTTTCAGAACATGTAGTGGGCATGTGGCTCTGAATGTCCCAAGAATGCTCTCCTTCAGCCTTATCTCCATCCTCAATAGCTTCAGTAACCAGTTTGCTCCTTTCTAAAGCATTTTTCTTTTCGGTACTGGGGGTTGAACTCAGGGCCTTGGGCTTGCATGCTTTGCAAGTGCTATACTACTGAGCTGCACTCTCAGCCCATTTTTTTCACTTTTTGAGACAGGGTCTCGATAAGTTACACAGACTGCCTTTGGTCTGGAACTTGCAATCCTCCTGCCTCCACCTCCTGAGCTGCTGGGATTACAGGCATGTGCCACTGTGCCAGGCTTTCCTAAACTATTTTTGAGGAACTTAATTCTCCTGGATCAGATTCATAGGCCTAAAAACCAAATCCTACACAGATGTGTGCATATTGATCAATCAGATAGCAACAATGGGAGGACAGATTAGAAGAAGCCAGCATTTCAGAACCAGACATAGGATTGGAGAAGGAAACTGGAAAAGTAAAAAGTTTTCTAAAGCCAGGTGTGGTACATGACTGTAATCCTAGCACTTGGGAGGCTGAGGCAGGAGGGTTGATGCCAAGTTCAAGGTCAACCTGGTCTACATAGTGAGTGCCAGGCCAGCCAGGCCTACACAGTGAGACCCTGTCTCAAAAATAAACCCCTAAAACCAAAAACCAAAAATCAAACAGTTTTTCCATATTGATCCCTAAGAAATCTTTCTTTTCTTTTCTTTGTTCTTTTCCTTCCTTCCTTCCTTCTTCCTCTCTCTCTCTCTCTCTTTCCTTTCTTTCTTTTCTTTCTTTCTTGGTTAGATGGCTGAACCAGGGCCTTACTCATATTTTGCAAGTGCTCTGGCACTAGCTGCATCTCCAGCCCCTTTCTTATTTATTTATTTTATCTTGTGATAGGATCTCACTAAGTTAAGCAGGCTGCCTCTGGCCTTGAACTTGTGATCCTCCTGGCTCTTCCTCCTGAGTCACTGGTATTACAGGCATGTGTCATTTCACCTCACCCCTAGAAGTTTGCTTTCAAAAACACAAAATAGGGCCAGGGATGTAGCTCAGTGGTAGAACACTTGCCCAATGTGTGTAAGGCCCTGGGTTCCAGACTAAGACAGACTAGGGAGAAGGACCCGGCAACCCCTCTATGGACAGCAGAGAAATATAGTGCCAGAAAATGAGTCCACCAGATGGGAATGCATTCAAGAAACGAATAGGGAAGAGTTGCCTCTTCAAAGTAGAGTTGACTTTAATGGCAAGAATAGAGCCCCTAGTACTTCCTTTTGCTGATGTAGCACCACTCAAAATGAGAAGAAACTGTGGCTGCAACAATGGCTCAAACATATAAAGATCTTGTGCATGGCACAGTGTTAGCTAGTGTTCTGTTCTGTTGTATATAAGGGCACTATGAATTGGGTCCAATTTGACGGCACCCAACAACCACAAGAGATTTCAGGATCATTCTAGAATCTTCCTTGTGTATCATAATCCCTATACATCTATTTATTTACTAAGCCTCCCATTTAATACCACTTGGAATATGGCAATAGTTTCTTAGCTGGTCTCTCAGATTCTTGGTTTTTGTTGTTGTTGTTGTTTTTTGAGACAAGAACTCACTGAGTAGCCCAGGCTGGCCTGGAACTTGCTATGTAGAGCAGGCTGGCCTCCTACTCATGACGAACCTCTTGTCTCAGCCTCCTTCTGGAAGCTTGAAGTCTGAAATCCAGGTATTGGCAAGACCATGCTCCTTCCTTGTCTCTTTTAGCTTCTGGTAGCCCAGACAGTCCTAACTTGCACAGCACAACTCCAGACTCTGCCTCTGTCCTCATGTGGCTGTCTGCCTGTGTCTGTATGTCTGTGTGTTCACAGGACCATGACTCTGCTATCTGTCTCTGTGTCCAAATGCCTTTCTTCTTGAAAGGACATTAGTAGGCTGGGCATGGTGGCACATGCCTGTAATCCCAGCACTCAAAAGGCAGAGACAGAAAGATCACTGCAAGTTCAAGACCAGCCTGGTCTACATAGTGAATTCCAGGCCAGCTGGGGCTACATAGTGAGACTTTGTCTCAAAAAAAAATCTAGATAGATAGAGAAATAAATAAATAAATAAATAAATAAATAAATAAATAAATATTGTGAAGCCCACCCTCTTCCAATATGACTTTGTGTTGACCAATCACATCTATAATGACCCTATTTCCAAATAAGGTTACATTCTAAGGTCCTGGAGTTAGGACTTGAACATGACTTTTGAGAGAAGGGGAAACAATTCAACCCTTAATGTGTCCCTTTCCACTCTTTTCCATTCCTCTCCAACCTGATACTCCACCAGGTGCCATCTTGCCAAACATGAAGCACCCAGGCAGGAACATAGCAATTACACCAGAACATAGTACATGTTTGGGTTGGTTTCCCTTATGTAAACTATGGTTATAGTCCTTTGAGAGCAGTGACTATGTCTTTTCCATCTTTAATATGCCTAGAACTTGTCTCTTAATTAGTTCAAGGCTAAAGAGGTTGGAGACTCAGAACTATAGTGACTTCAAGAAGAACAGAAGTTTATTTTTCTCCCACATGCCATTTGAGCAGTCCAGGTTGGGAAGGATTCTGCCCCTCATGACTATCTGAGGACTCTAATTCCTTCCACATTATTGCTTCACCTTTTTGAGGATTTTGTCCTCATCTGATTGACAGAGGCTGCATAGTAGACACATCTGTGTTCCAGCTTGGAAGAAGGAGGGAAGAGAGTGTGGAAAAATACATGCCCAGTGTCTGAAAGCTCAGACCCAAATTGGCCTTCATTACTTTTGCTCATATTCTGTGGCAAAAACGAAGTCACATGGCCACACTTAGTTGAAAAGGTGGCTGGGAATGTCTCTTCAGTTGAGCAGCCATGTGCGGCACTGCAACTGTGACAGTTCCACAACCCCTTATCGCCAAGTCCTAAAATCTTGAAAGTTCTCAAAAGCTTTTTAAGTTTGGCACAAATTCATGTGGCGGCAAAATCTGACTTGAAATGACATGAGGAATTTATAGAGGCATCTATAAAGACTATTTATAGTCTTTAATCCAGTGAGAATGAATATTAATGTATTTTTGTTGCAGAAGTGCCAATATATTTGATGAAGCTCTCTCCAGATCCCATTGCAGTGTTATGTGGCATATTACCTTTCTGAAACTGAACAATTTTGTTTTATTTTATTTTTTATTGATTTGTTTATTTTTACAGTACTTGGGGGTTGAACCCAGTGCCTTGCACATACTTTTCAAGTGTTCTACCACTGGAATGCACCCTCAGCCCATTTAATTTTTTATTTTTTATTTGGAGACTGGTTCTAAATTACGCGGGCTACCTCTGGTCTTGAACTTGCAATTCTGCCTTATCCTCCTGAGTCTCTGGGATTCAACTTATGCACCACTGTGCCTTGCTTAAAATTTAAACCACATCTAGGGTATTGATCTTAGGGCCAGGCAAGGGGATCCCACACTTGAGAGAACACTAATTTGCTCTTTCACATGGTTCTTGACCATTAGGTGGAGAGTCTGATCTCCCCCAACCCTAGACCATGCTCCTCGTACCTGGGACTCCGGGATTTGGTGCCAAATCGCCCAAAGCCTGTGCAGACCCCTGTAACAGGTCTACCTCTGGGCAAAGAGTGAACCACTATCATATGCTGAAGATATGACCAAACAGGAGCTGTTTGTAGCAGGTACAGATGGAAGCTGATTATGCAAACTAATATATCCACACATGTGTTTGTGAAGCCCCTCAAGGTGGGGACAGAATTTAGTGTGCAAAGAGAAAGGGATTAGTCATCCAAAATAGTAATTTTTTTTTTTTTTGGTGGTTCTGGGATTTGAACCCAGGGCCTTATGCATACTTTGCATATCCTCCACCACTGAGGTGCATCACCAGCCTCCTTTAAAAAATTTTTTCTTTCAGTACTGGGCTGCTGAACCCAGGGCCTGTGCATTCTTTGCAAGTGCTGAACCCTCAGCACATTTTTTATTTCTTATCTTGAGACAGGGTCTTGCTAAGTCATGCAGGCTGCTTCTGGCCTCAAACTCCTGATCATCTTGCCTCCACTTCCCAAGTCTCTGGGATTACAGCCCTGTGCCACCATGTCTGGGCTGGGATTTAGCTCAGTGGGTAGAGCGCTGCGCTGCAGTCTCTGAGGTCCCGAGTTTGATTCCCAGCACCACAAAAATGGGAGAAGGACCTGGCAATCCACTCCCAAGGCAATCCTGAAGCAGTCAGCCATTGAAAACCCTATGAGGGTCGCTATGAGTCGGATACCGACTCGACAGCACCTAACAACAACAACAACAACAACAGCCACCATGTCTGGCCAAAATTATAAATTTGACCTAGATTTAGGGTAGATGAGTCAGGGAAGATGGAATTGAATTAAATCTGTATATCAATTTGAGGAGACTTAACATATTTACTATTTTGAGTCTTTAAGTCCATGAACATGGTATGTCTCTCTGTTTATTTAGATCTTTGATTTCTTTCATTAATATTAGATAGTTTTCAGCATACAAGTTCTATTCATATTTTGTAGATTTACATGTAAATATTTTCCTTTTTAGTGATTGCAAATGATATATTTTAAATTTGGTGTTCATTGCTAGTATATAGTAGGTATATAGAAATATAATTAATTCATAACTGGGTGCAGTGGCACATACCTGTAATCCCAGCGGCTTGGGAGGCAGAGGCAGGAGGATCACAAGTTCGAGACCAGAGGCAGTCTGTATAACTTAGCAAGACCCTGTCTCAAAAAGTAAAAAAAAAATGGGCTAGGGGTGCAGCTCAGTAGTATAGCACTTGCAAAGCTTGCAAGCGCAAGGCCCTGGGTTCAACCTCCAGTACTGCAAAAAAAAAAAAAAAAATTCATTTGGGTATATTTCCTATGACCTTGCTGAATTTACTTATTATTTCTAGGGTTTTTTTAATAGTTGCTTTTGTTTTGTTTTGGTAGATTCTTTGAGATTTTCTATGTAGATAATCATGCCATCTGCAAACAGGGGCAGTTTTGTCTCTTCATTTTCAATCCATATAACTTTTATTTCTTTTTTTTTTTTATTATACTGACTAGAACTACCAATGGTATGTTGAATAAAGGCAGAACCTTATTCTCAATCTCGGCAGCAAAGCATTCAGTCTTATACCATTAAATAAAATGTTAATGGATTTTTCATAGGTGCTGTTTATCAAGTTACCTGTATTCATTTTTCTGAAAGATATTTTTAATATTATTTAAATGGGCATTGAATTTTGTCAAATATTTTTTCATTTTCTTCTTTCTTTCTTGAATTTTGTCAAATATTTTTTCATTTTCTTCTTTTATTTTCTTCTTTATTCATCCATTTCTAGCTGGATCATCTAGTAGTTCTATTTTTAATTTTCTTTCTTTCTCTCTCTTTCTTTCTTTCTTTCTTTCTTTCTTTTTTCCTTTCTTTCTCTTTTCCTTTTGCAGTATTGGGATGTTGAACCTCAAGTCTCACACATGCTTTGAAAGCACTCTACCTCTGAGCTGCACTCTCAGCCCATTTTTAACTTTTTATTTTGAGACAGGGTCTTGTTAAGTTACACAGGCTGCCTCTGGCCTCAAACTTGCTATCCTCCTACCTCTGCCTACTGAGTTGCTGGGATCACAGGCATGTACCACCACACCTAATTCAAATGTTCTTTTCTTCATCAATTGATATAATCATGTGGTTTTTCTTCTTTATACCCTTAGTATGGTGGATGACATTGGTTGAGCTTTGAGTATTGAATCAGCATTGTATCCATGAAATAAATTCCACTTGGTTATAGTATATAATTCTTGTTATGTATTGCTGGATTCTATTTGTTAATATTTTGTTAAGGATTTCTACATCTATATTCATGACAGATATTGGTCTTGAGTTTTCCTTTCATGTACTATCTTCATCTGGTTTTAGTATTAGGGTAATATTAACTTCATAAAATTAATTTAGAAGTAATCATTCAGTTCTCTTTCCTGGAAGAAATTGCATAGAATTTATTCTTTTTAAAATACTGGGTAGTATTCACCTATGAAACCATCTGGATCTGGAAACACTGCAGGGGCAGCAGGGGGATGGTTTTCATTACAAATTCAATTTCCTTAATAGATGTAGGGCTATTCAAATTACCTATTTCATATGGGATGAGTTGTGGTAGTTTGTGTTTTCTGAGGAATTGATCCATTTCATTTAAGCCACCAAATTTATGTGTGTAGAGTTGTTAATAGGGTATTAGTTTCCTATGGCTGCTGTAACAAGTTGACACAATTTAATGGCTTAAAACAATAGAAATTTACTCTCTAGCAGGTCAGGAGGCTAGAAGTTTAAAGTTAGTATTAATAGACCAAAATCAAGGTGTTGCCTGGACAATGTGCCCTCCAGACGCTCCAGGGGAGAATCCATTCCTTGCTTCTTTCAAGCTTTTTTCTGATGGCAACCAACATTCTTTTGCTTATGGTGGCATCACTTCAGTCTATGCCTCCATAATCTCATTGCCTTCTCCTCATCTGTGTGCATGTGCATGCATGAGAGGGTGTGTGTGTGTGTGTGTGTGTGTGTGTGTGTGTGTGTGTGTGTGAAATCCTTTTGTGTCTTTTATAAGGACACTTAAGATTGTACTTAGGGCCCATGAGCATGATCTCTTCATCTCAAAATCTTTAATCACATCTACAGACTCTTTCCTCAAATAAGATAATATTTACAGCTTTCAAGAATTAGGACCTAATATCTTTGGGGAACTACTAAGGCTAAGTAATGACCTCTAAAAATATTTCCCTATTATTACTTCCCATATTAATTCCCTACCATCCTCTTGGTGTCTGCAGGATCTGTAGTGATATATCTTATTTTGTTCCTAATGTTTCTCCTCTCTTTTTAAATTCATCAGTCCTGTGAGATATTTATTGATTTTTTTCAATCAGCACTTTGGTTTTTTGATTTTATCTTTTTCTTTTCAGCTGTTTTTATCTTTTCTGCTTAGCCTTGGGCATCCATCTGGGGCCTTGTACATCCTATGCAAGTGCACTACTCACTCACCTACACCCCCAGGCCTTCTTTTCAGTTATTCATTTGTTTCTTGTTCTGGTTTTAGTTTCATGGATTTCTTTTCTCATCTTTATTATTTCCTTCCTTCTGCTTACTCTGGATTATTTATTTTTCTTAGATTCTTGAGGTGAGAGCTTATATTATTGATTGCAGATATTTCTATTTCTATCTTTTTCTCTTTCTTTTTTCCTTTTTCTTTTTTGTAATACCTAGGAATTGAACCAGGGGCCTTGCACATACTTTGCAGGTGCTCTGATACTGGGCTGCACTCCTACCACATTTTCTAATCAAATTTGAGACAGGATCTTGCGAAATTATGCAGGCTACCTCTGGCCTTGACTCAAGGTCCTCCTGCATCACCCTCCAGTGTCACTGGGATTAAAGGTACGTGCCACTGCTTAGCCTCTAATTTAATTTTTCTACTATATGCGTTTAGTGCTACAAATTTCCTATACCTGTGTCCCACAAATATTGATATATTATATTTTCATTGTCACTCAGTTCGCTGGTTTTTTTTGTTTGTTTGTTTTTGTTTTGTTTTGTTTTTGCATTACTCAGGGGATTGAACCCAGAACCTTAAACATGCTAGGCAAGTGCTCTAGCACTGAACTGCATCTCAGCCCCTTCTTTATTTTGAGACAGGGTCTCTAGCCTTGTACTGGTTGCACAGATTGCATCTAGCCTTAATATAATGATCCTCCTGCTTCAGTCTCTGGAGTCTCTGGTATTACAGGCATGCACAACAGCACCTAGCAGTTCAGTATAGTTTTTAACTTCCCTTGAGTCTTCCTTCTTTGGTTCATGGATTATTTAGAAATTCATTTTTAGTTTCCAAGGATTTGGAGATTTTTATTTTATCTTTTTTTTTTTTATCAATTTCTAGTTTGAGTCCATTTTGCTCGGGGAATTATAATTAGTGTGATTTCAATTGTTTTAAATTTTTGAAGTTTATTTTATGGCCTTGATTTTTTATTAGTATTTAAATTATACGTATTTATGGAGTACAGAGTGATCATTCAAAACATACATATAATGTGAATTAATCCAATCAGTATAGTTAACAATTCCATCTCCTTAATCACTTAAAAAAACCTTTTTTCAATTAACATATGACAATAAACTGGGTGTGGTGGTGCACACCTGTAATCTCAGTGAGTTGAGAGGCAAAGGCAGGAGGATGGAAGGCTCGAGACCAGAGGCAGCCTGCATAACTTAGCAAGACCATGTCTCAAGATAAAAAATAAAAAATGGACTAGGAGTGCAGCCCAGTGGGAGAGTACTTGCAAAGTATATGCAAGGTCCTAGGTTCAACCCTAAAGTACCTCAAAACAAGTTATAATAATTGTACATATTTATAAGATACAATATGATTTTTTGGACAAGATCAAGCATGTTAGGGGTGGTATAGCTGTAGACATGTCTTTTTTTTATGCTAAGGACTGAACCCAAGGCCTTGAGCATGCTAGGCAGGTATTCTGCTACTGAGCTATGTTCTCAGCCTGTCTTTTTTTATATTTTAAATTGCACATAGTATACTGAGTTTCATTATAGGATTTTCATACAATTACACTCTACTTTGCATTTGTTCTTTACCTCTTTATCCGCCACTATGTTGCTTCTCTGACCCTCTCACTTGTCCTATCTCCCCCCATTAGTCCTCTCCAGGTGAATTCCCTTGTATTTTCCTTAGATATACGCAATTACATGTTTACCCCTTTAAGGTCGATCTAGCTTCTGCATATGAGTGAAAACATGCAGGATTTCTCTTTTTAAGTCAGAGTTATTTCACTTAAAATGATGGTATCTGGGTCTATCCATTGTCCTGCGAATGATGTAATTTCATTCTTTATAGCTGAATAATATTCTGTTGTGTATATATACCACATTTTAAAAACCCATTCATGTGTTGAAGGACATGTGGGCTGATTCCATATCCTTGCAATTGTGAAGAGTGCTGCAATAAACATGGAAGTGCAGGTGTCTCTGTGGTATAATGATGTAGTGTCCTTTGGGAATATACCCAGAGTGGAATAGCTGGATCATCTAGTAGTTCTATTTTTAATTTTCTGAAGAATCTCCATACTGTTTTCCATAGTCGATGTATGATTTACAGTCTTACCAGTAGTGTAGAAGGGATCCTTTTTCCCTGCATCCTTGTATGGCCCTGATTCTTGAAATGATGAATGATTTTCAACTGATACATAGGCATTTCAAATTATGTTGTGAGACCACCTGTCTTCACTGGTTTTCTCTGATACTGCTCCTGCAGGGGAAATAGGGGCATTCCCTCTGTGGGTAGAAGTCCAAGTTCCCCACTTGGCCTCTACTGCCACCTGAAGGAATGGATATTTCTCATTCCTGCTGGTCAGGGGTGAGTTCTGTGTCTCCACATGATCTCTGTGGATACCACAGTGAGGACAGGCTTCTAACCACTGGGTAATGGTGAAAGCCCTGCCTTTCCACTGAGCCTTCTCTGTAAATACTTGCATGGAAAGGGAGGATGCTACCTCATTCCTGGCAGGTGGAGGTAAACAGCAGGCTCTATGTGCAGTGTCTGTTGACACTGGGGAGGTTGCTACTGGATAGAGATAAAGTCCCAGATTTCCACATGGTCTTCTCTAACCTCACTCTAGAGGTGGTGTCGGAGGGCTTTGTCTTCAAAAGAGGAGAAGTCTAGCCGGGCGCTGTGGCTCATGCCTGTAATCCCAGCGGCTGGGGAGGCGGAGGAAGGATTGCAAGTTTGAGACCAGAGGCAGTCTGTGTAATTTAGTGAGACCCTGTCTCAAAAAGTGAAAAAAAAAAGGGGGGGAGCTGGGGGTGCAGCTCAGTGGTCCAGCACTTGTAAAACATGCAAGTGCAAGGCCCTGGGTTCAACCCCCAGTACCGCAAAAAAAAAAAAAAAAAAAAAAAGAGTAGAAGTCTAGACTCCATTCAACTTCTGCTGGTGTCAAGAGTCATAGTGTTTTCTGTAGTGTGGCAGGAATGGAGCAGTTATTGTCTAAAAGCTCCCTTCCTTGTTGGGCTGTCCTCGTCCTAGTCCTCTGGCTCTCAAGAACAGGCTTCATTGAGCCCCCATCCCAACACCCCCTGCAGCCATGTGCTTGCCGCTCCAAGACTTAGATATATGAGAGAGAGAGAGAGAGAGGAAAGAAAACAAAAACCAAAAGCCTGAGAGAGCTCATCACCATGCCTTTCCTCACTGACAAGGCTCAGAGCCAATCTGCCCCCTTGGACTTTTTCTTCTTCTTCTTCTTGTTTTGTTTTGTTTTGTTTTGTTTGGTGGAGACCCAGTCTTGCCATGTAGCTGAGGCTGGCCCCAAACTTGCAATCCTCCTGCTTCCACCTCCCAGGGCTGGGACTACAAGTATGCACCACCTCTGTCTGCATTTTTGTATGCTTGGCTGTTCTGTTGTTTCTTGGTGCTAGGGATGGCACCCAGAGCCTCACACCTGTTAAGTATGCATCCTTCCTCTGAGCTCACGCACGTCTTCTGTCTGTCTTTTTGTTGCCCAGGCTGTTGCTTACCTGGACTGCCTTTTTCTTCATTCTGTAGCCACCTTCTGCCCTTTCTTTGAGGCCTGAGTAGCACCTCTTCCTGGAAGCCTCCAGTGACTACTCCAAATTGCCTCCCTTTTTGCAAGATCCTCCTACCCACATTTCACTGTGACTCTTTCTTCAAAAGGGCTAGTTTTATCTCTTCAGTGGATGCCTTGGGGTGGCACGGAAAGCATGTTCAGACCTCAGGTCCAGGGAGAAATAGCTGCACAATTTTGAGCCTCAGTCTCCTTGACTGAAAAATGAGGCAAATAGAGCAGGGCATGATGGTGCATGCCTGTGATCCCAGCGACTCTGGAGGCAGAGGCAGGAGGATCGCAAGTTCAAGACCAGAGGCAGTCTGTGTAATTAAGCGAGACCCTGTCTCAAAAAGTAAAAAAAATGGGCTGAGAGTGCAGCTCAGTGGTACAGTACTTGCAAAGCATGCAAGTGTGAGGGCCTGGGTTCAACCCCCAGTACCGCACACACACACACACACACACACACACACAGACACACACACACACACACACACACACACACACACACACAAAAGACAAATAATTACAATGTCAGTGGATGTTCTGAGGAGTCTCAGGAGAAAAATCTAGTAGGAGAGGGAACGAAGCAGGTGAGCAGTTGCAGGCACGCTGTCCTCCACATGGAGCCATCCCGCTGCTATTCAGGAAGATATTCCCCAGCAGAGTCTGACCTGCTTAGGATCTTCCTGCTGGGCCCTAACCCTCCTAAAGCCTTTTGGAGAGTGTCATCTCTCTCCCATCCTAGCCCCCTCCAGAGAGGCAGAATCATGCCGAGGCAGCAGAATTGGAGATTTGGGCCAGGATATATAATGATTGTGCTCTGCTTCAGGTCAGAGATGGGCTGGGAAAGCCACTCCAAAGCCAAGACAAGCAGTTTCCTGGAAAAAAAAAAGAGAAGTCTGCACTGAGCCCAGGGTGGCCTGGATCCTGCTTCATTTCCTGGACTGGCTCCTTAGCTGGTTATTGAATGGCCAATAAAGCAGAGCTTATAAAAATCGATGAGCTTGGGCTTCATTGCTGCCATGGTACCCAAGCACCAGTCAGCCTGAGCTTTCATTTGCTGATGGACAATGGAAGAGATGTTCCAATGCTTATCTTGAGTGGTGGGGGTGGGGAGAGAATAGGAATAAAGCTCTCTGGAGATTTTTCTGTGTCCTCCAATGTAAATAGGGGTCACGCCTTCCCCAGCTACAGTCAGTTATCTGAACTTCTTGGACTCTTTCTATATTTTTCTTTTACCCTTTGCGAAGCCTTGAAACGTGTGAGTTATCTGGATAGTGATGTTGTATACACAGAGATCCCCTAAAGATGTGCAAGAGTTAAAGATGTGTTTAGGGACTTCTGGCAATCCAATATGAACACAGGCTTTCAAAATTTTTAGAGAAACAAAAAAATCATAGCTCCCAAACCAGATATTTTCCAGTGTCCAGATGTTCAGCGGCATGCAAACCAAATGTCTGCAATATGAGCTCATGGTTTTTTTTTATATTTCTTTTTTCTCAGTATACATTCAGATGCTGGGTCCAACTGGTCAGTGGCCTGGGGCAGAGATAGAAACTTCATCCAGGGTGCCCATTCCCCACCTCTCCTGCTCGTCCCTTCCTGCTTCCTTTTCATACTGCACTCTGCATCCTTCCCCCACCCCTTTCACACTGCACAGTGGCCAATACAGTTCACATCCAGAAACAATGCTGCCCTTGACAGTTGGGTTTACAAAGCCAGATCACAAATATCTCTGAGAAAAAAATCTTGATCACACTGGAATGCTGCCTTCCCCAGAGACCTCAGAAGAGAGCAAGGTCAGGCCAGGATGTAAAGAAGAAGGCTTCAGGAGCTACAGGAAATAAGAGCTGGGAGTTCAAGGATGGGATTAGAGAAGACACGCACCTGTTCAGTGTCCTAATGTCTAGGCTGGAGGTGATTTCAGAGTCCTGACCTCACCACAGGCAAGAATATAGACGGCAAAAGAAGAACCAAAGCCTGAGGACAGGGACATGAGAGAAAGAGGTAAAAGAGGGGGTGGAAATGAGGCTTGAGAGGAGATATTGACTCTCGTAGGTGGTGGGTAATGTCAGAGAGCACTTTCTGCCAGCTGGATTTGACTAGGGAGGACGCCTGGACAAAGGTCAAAATGCAACTTTTTTTCTCCCTTTTAACAAGATGTTGAATTCCTCTCTTTTATAGATATTCTACCAGCGGGGTAGGACCAGTCCAGAGTGGGGAACAGAGAGCCTCATCTTGTCTGGAATGTGTCCCCCTCATGGTTTCAAGGCCAAAGTCCTTCCACCATCAATTTTAACTCTTGCCCTAGCCCTCTCCTTCCCTTTCCAAAACCCTCCCCACCCAGATGGAGGAATCTGGAGCCCAGGCTGTGCCAGCACACTGTCCCAGAGTTGTTTAAGAGGGAAACTGCAGCTGGAGGTTGAGCTGTCCCCGGGCAATCATGCCCATCCATGACCACGAGCTGGACAGATGTGTTCCCACTGGACTACGCTATCCCCTGAGGCTGTACAACCAAGCTGCCAAGGGTACCTTCCCTCAGCATTCTGCTCCTGAAGGCCAGTGGGGACTGGGCGCTGAGAAGATCCAAGGCATCTTAAGGATCATTCACCTCTCTGGTGCTGCATGCTGCAGAGGTGGTGCTGGGGAGGGCCTGCCCATACCTGGAGGGGCAGCTAACATCAAACCTTTGTTGACCCTCTGCTCCAGGAATGTGGAGCCTCCTTACCTCAGAGTCTCTTGGGTCCCCGGTGGGATGGGCTTGTCTTAATGGAGGGGGAGCCTTTGGGGAAGTGGTCTGATTTTGAAGTTAGCCTCCAACCCTTTCCCACTCATACATTCTCTCTACTTCTCCCTCACTTCACTCTCTCATTTTCTTTGTTTCCCTTTTTTCCTTTTTATTTTTCTTCAATACTGGGGTTGAACTCAGGCCCTCACACATGCTGGGCAAATGCACTATACCTGAGCCACCTCCCCAGGTCCTTTTTTAGTTTTATTTTGAGACAAGGTCTCGCTAAATTGCACAGGCTGCCTCTGGCCTTGAACTCACGCTCTTCCTGCCTCAGCCTCCCAAAACACTGAGATTCCAATGTGGGCCCCAGCACCTGGCCTTTTTTCTTTTTAAGTCTGATATCTTCTTCCTCTTTCCTCACTTGTCTTCTCCATTTCCCACCCTCACCCCCCCATCTCTCTATATATCTTTATTTCTCCCCATCTCTCACTCTATTCTCTCTCTGTTCCCCTCCCACCCGCTGCCTGGCCATCTATATATTAAGTGGAGCTTTATTGACTTCTGCAGGGGCAGCCCTGCCACATGCCATGGGGCTGATGGGCTGAGCATGGTTTGTGGATGTTATTATTCCACGAGTGTTGGGACAGCATCAGGAACAGTCCCTGATAACTAAACCACTTTAGCTACCTTTTTTATTTTTAAGAGAAATACATTTGCATGCTTTAAGAAAACTATAAAAATGTGTAAAGTAAATAATCTCCCTCCCACACTGTCTCCACCTCTTCCATTCTCACCATTGCCCCATCCCCTTAGGGGAAACTAGTATGATTTTTTTCTTATATATGCTTCCAGAGTGTCTTTATGTAAATTAAAGTTATTGTCATAACATACTATTTCTCTCCTTTTTACACACAATAAAATACTACTGTAATCCCACTCAACATCTTTTTTCACTTAATAATGAAGACATGATGTCATTAATAGGTGTTTATTGAATTATTAAATATGTGCCAGACACCATGTGGGGTGCTGTAGAGCATACACAAGTAAAACGCAATCCCTGTAATTAAGGATTTGGCAATCCAGTGACAGAGCTGGACAGGCTTACTCATGAATAACTACAGTATACAGGGTTGAAAGATTTAAAATAAGTAAAGCCAGGGAATAATGGGAGCACGGAAGAGGGAGAAGAATGAATCCAGCCTGAGCACTCATAGTGAAAGTGATGTCAGAGCTGAGCTTTGAAGAGTAGATGTGACTCTCAACACACAGGGTTGGGGAAGTGAGGAAGGATTCACAGAGTCAAAAGAGTTCTGGCACATATAAGCAAGTGAAAGACAGAAGCCTAGAGCCCCAGCATGGTGGCTCACATCTATAATCCCAGCAACTTGGAGGGTGGAGGCAAGAGGATTGCAGGTTCAAAGCCAAAGGCAGTTTGGGTAACTTAATGAGACTCTGCCTCAAGATAAAAAATTAAAAAATGGGCTGGGGGTTCAGCCAAGGGGTAGAGCACTTGCAAAGTATATGCAACACCCTGGGTTTAATTCCCAAATATATTTTTAAAAAGTAAAAATAAAAAAGATAGAAGCCTAGGGAATTGAGAGAGGATATAGTGTAGTGGGAGAGGCAGTGTACACAGTGGGAAGCACAGAGAATTGGGGTCAACAGTCTGGATTAAATCCTGGTTCTGCCTCCTTTTGTTGTTGTTGTTGTTTTTAGGTGCCCTTGAGTCGGTGTCTGACTCATAGCATCCCTACATACAACAGGTGAAACACTATTATCAGTGCTTCTCTGCTGTTGATAAGGTTTTCAATGGCTGATTGTTTTTTGGGAGTGGGTTGCCCGGTCCTTCTCCCAAGTTTACAGCACCTGGTGTTCCCAGGCAGTCTCCCATCTGAGTCCTAACCAAGCCCAACCTTCCTTAGCTTCTGAGATCTGATGGGATCAGAAGCCACAGTGGTACAGCTGCAGGCCACCTTCTTTTAGCTGTACGTTCTTCATCTGCAAAATGGAGATAGAAAATATTATCTTCCACTTTATTAGATGGGGTAAATGTGACAACATTAGTAAAAACACTAAACAATTAAATATTTCTTTATAGTGTTGCTATTATACTAGAAAAGTGGGTAGGAATTTGATTTTATATGAGCTTCAGGGGCAAAATGCAGAGTTTAGGCTTTATTCCCCGGGCCTTGCAGAGGGGGACACTGAAGAGTTTGGGGTAAAGAAGTGACTTCTACTACTGAGGAGAGAAGGAGGAGGGTGGTGTCACAGCATTTCCTCAAGTGCCATAAGGTAGAACTAAAATCTTATCTGTCAGTTACCAGAGAAAGGTAACCACATATCAAATATTTTACTTTATTATAAAAATGATTTGTAGTTTTACTTTGGAATATAGTTTCAGTTGATAGTGATTCAGTACCTGTATGATGGTGTCTTGGCAATCTATTGATTTATTTACTCCTCATTTATTTATTCATTCAACCAACATTTATCTAGCACATACCGAGGGTTAGCCACTTGGGTCAGACTTGTGACCCCAAAGTCAAGTCATCAAACTCTATAATATGAGGGCTAACTGAGGAGGGTCCAGTGAGTTCTGTAACCTCTCAGTTGTACCCCCATGCCTCTCTGGGTAGAGAAAACAAAACCACTTGTCCTCTTTCTAGAACTCCACGGTCAGTAATGATCACATCCTTCTCTGACTTCTGTTGTTGTTTTTAGGTGCTGTGGAGTCGTTTCCAACTCATAGCCACCCTTATAGGGTTTTCAATGGCTAATTGCTTCGGGATTGCTGTGGGAGTGGATTGCCACGTCCTTCTCCCATGTTGGCTGTGCTGGGAATCGAACTCGGGACCTCAGAGACTATAGAGCAGCACTCTACCAACTGAGCTAAATTCCAGCCCACTCTCTGACTTCCAGCTTCCTGAAATTGAAGGGATCAACCATGGCAGAGCCAAGGAAAACGGGAGAGTCAGATTAGGAGAATAATGATGACGTCAACAGTGTGGATCATAAAAGAGTATCTGAAGGCTGGGGGTGGAGCATGTTCATAGCCTACTCAAGATCCTGCTTTCCATTCCCTCCCCCCTGCCACAAAAGCCAAAAGTGTAAGGCAGAAAACTCTCTTGGAAGTAATTGGGAATTGAAAGTGTATCATTACTGGCTTCTGTTCTCCTTTTTTTTTTTTTTTAATTAGAAATTTTTAATGTACATCTTAATGTTATTCATTTTAACATGCTTTTCATTGTGACAATTTTCATATATGGAATTTGATAAACATTATTCACATAGGTTACCCCTTACCCTCCCCTATGCTTCCCCCCTCCCCCCCTTCCCATCTAAGTTTCCCATCCAAGTCTTTTCTATCTTTTACTTAGTAGTATTTTTCTATATGTCCTTGGGTTCCAGTTCTGTTTAAGATAGAAACTTTTCCTGTAGTGGTCTTTGTTTCTATCTTGTTAGAACAATTACATGGGATTTCTAGTCCATTTATATTGACATCATTCTTATCTTCCCTCCCCCCC
>VMDO01002845.1:0-117163 GCA_007922755.1 Pedetes capensis
AAATTATGCAGACTGCCTCTGGTCTCGAACTTGCGATCCTCCTGCCTCTGCCTCCGGAGTCCCTGGGGTTACAAGTGTGTGCCACCGTGCCCTGCTGACACATTCTTAAAACAGCAAAATGGGAAGTTTTTCTCCCAATATGTCTAAACATTTTTGGCACATTTTGTGTTACTGTAGTTTCTATTTTAATATATCCTGCAAAGCATGGTTTCAAAAAGTGAATAACAATAACATCAGTGTTTTATTTTCAAATCTAATTGTTCTACGTGGAACATTTTTGCCTTTGAATCTTAACATAGTTCATTAGTATTCTTCTGGTATATTTATAATGGACCTCATGGTCTTTTAGCTATTATCAGATTTCATCTCTTGGGACACTTTTGATTGATTTGCAGTGACTTCATGGAGATCTGCCTTGAGAGGGATTCTGAGGCCTGATTTAGGTTCAATGAGGAAAAATTATCTTCAAGAATGTTACATTTACAGTATAAAACAAGCATTCTTACATATTTGTCATGCTTAGTGATTGCTGAAGTAAATGTGTATTTGGCCATGCCTCTCTTCTATTTAAAACCCTTCTATGGCCTTTTCTTACCCTCAGGATAGTGAGGTCTAAAAGGCCCTTCATAAGTTAATGTCGGTTGTGTGGGTTACTTAGGAGGGCATAAAAGAACTGCATACCTCTGAATTGGAATGGGACCAAGAGCCCCCCAAAAATGATTCATGTAAATCCAGTTTGATGAGTATAATGGGTTTAATAGAGGTTACTTGCAGAGCAGTGGATGACTGTAGAAGGCTGCATTTACCAAGGCCACCCAGTCCACTGAAGTTGCCAACCCCCACCTGTCAGGCTCTTTCTTCTTTTATACCGCCCCAAGTCTACACCAAATTAGTAAAAGCCTAGGCTTAAATTGCCACCTAGTATTAAAACAATAGAAGTGACTATAGACTCCAGTAGTATAAGCACAGACAAAATTAGACTCTGGGAAAGCTCTGTGTTTATGTGTACTCTGTCTTTGTTCCTGTCAGGAATTCTAGTCTTGGTAGACACTGGCTGACTGTGGGAATTATGGCTTGTTTTGCTGCAGGCTGGCATACAGAACAGCTAAATGGAAGCTGGAACTTGTGGTGGGCCACTCTGGCTAAGATGGGAGGACCAGTCTCACTATATGTCTGTTTACTTAGTTTTATCAGTCTCGTTATTTACTGTTTTCTATAGTAAATGTGAGGATATGTCTGTTTACTTAGTTTTATCAGTCTCATTATTTACTGTTTTCTATAGTAAATGTGAGGAGTGTGTTGGTAAATGAAAGAAACACCTAGTTGGGGAGACCATTATTAAACAATCAGGCATATACTGCATGGTTACTATTTATAATACATGTTAAGATAGAAAAAGAAAGGATTAAATGAAAGAATATGTTCAGGTACATAGTTTGGACTGAGTATGGATGGAAGGGAGGCTTCTTGGTGTGCAGAAAGTAGCCAGACTGAGAGATGGGTGATAGATAGTCTTGATACAGGGGTTCTGAGTTGAGATGGAGTCTGATACCTTTAGGAAACTGAAGAATGTCATAGTGATGCCTGCAATGAATGAGTGGAAGAGTGATAGGAAGAAACAGATTCCAGAGGACATTGATTTGAAAGGGTATTGGTGGTGTTGACACAGTCACCGTGGCTGTTGGAGAGATTTGGAGTATAGGCCAAAAATGGAGTCCAAAACAGTAAAGAGAACCTTTGCATTAGTCCAGGCTGAGTAGTTTTAATAATTTTTTCTTTTTTTTGACTCATTCACTTATGTTAGGATATTTTGTTTCTTTATATTTTATCTTTTTGTAAAAAATCATCCATCTTCAACCATCTACTTTAAAATTTTAAATTTTAAGTGATGTGTCATTCACTTCTGTTATACTATCTATCCTATTATGGTTCTTCCAAATGAAGAAGTCCATTCTTATTTCCAATTTCATTGATGAATACTATGAAAGGTTTGATTCCCCTCAGTCCCCTGTGGTCAGTATTTAACCCAGGACCTCGCACATGCTAGGCAATTGGTTTACTAATGAACTACACCCCACTCCCAGGTTAATCATTTTATAAGGGCCATTTAAAAAGTTAAACCAGTTTATAGGTTGATTTTCCTTTTGCTAGGTGTGTTTTTTCTATTTTTATTAAAATTATTACTTTCTTTTTTCTTGTATGGTTTTAATTTATATAATAATTTAATGATAGTTATGTGTCAAGAAAAATGCTAAGGAGTTATATTTTTACAAGTTAATATCAGGTAGGTCTTTTCCACCTTTTACAGATGAAGCTGAGGTTTGGCATGATTAATGAATGTGTTTGTCAAGTAATAAGTGGTTGAACCAGGATTTGAACTTCAAAACATAACCTTGACCCTAAGTTAAATACTTTTTTCTATAATTATGGTCTATTTTCTAAAAAATTCAGAACCGACATCGTCAGTTTAAGAATTTTTCTTTATTATTTTGATTATACACTATGGTAATATTGATATACAGTGTTTGGTTTTATTTTTAATTCAGTTATTAACTTACAAGAGCATTATTTCTGATTTAAAAATATTTGATGTAGGATTTGCCTTGTTTTACTGCATTCTGATCTGAAACCTAGTGTATGAAAATTATGGTCTTTAAGTTTTTTCCTTTGGTGGTGCGTGGGATGGAACCCAAGGCCTCGCACATGCTAGCATGGTCTACCCCTGAGTTACATTTCCATTCCTGAAGTGTATTCTGAGATTCATAAGAAAAACCTTTAATAAAATAAAAAGAATATTCTTGTTTGTGGAATATGGAGCTCCATATGTCCCTGAGGCCACTCATTGATAACACTGCATTTGTGTCTTGAGAACTTGTCTTCCAGTTCTATGGTATATTGTTAGTAGTGAATTACAACCTTATGCAGTTAAAGTTTTTCTGATTTTTCTCTCAGTTTAAATAATTTGGACTTGATATATTTTGATAGGGGCTGTGATTTAGCTCAGTTGGTAGAGCGCTGCGCTGCAGTCTCTGAGGTCCTGAGTTCAATTGCCAGCACTGCAAAAATGGGAGAAGGACCCGGCAATCCACTCCCAAGGCAATCCCGAAACAATCAGCCATTGAAACCCCTATGAGGGTTGCTATGAGTTGGATACCGACTCGATGGCACCTAACAATAACAACAATATTTTGATATATAAGTTTAACATCTTTTTTTGTTTGTTTTTGCCACACTGGGGTTGAACCCAGGGCCTTGTGCTAGCAGGGTTTGCAAGTGCTATACCTCGGACATGCACCCACAACCCATTTTTTCACTTTTTATTTTGACACAGTGTCGTTAAGTTAAATTATACAGGCTGCTTCTGGTCTCGAATTATCAATCCTCCTTCTTCTGCCTCCCAAATTGCTGGGATTACAGGCGTGAGCCACAACGCCTGGTAAAGTTTAACATCTTTATTAATCATTACAATATGTTATTCATAGAATTTTCAATGGCTAATTGTTTTGGGAGTAGGCTGCCAGGTTCTACTCCCAGGCCTGTGTTAGTCTGGACGCTCAGTAAAAACTTGTCCACCATAGGTGACCTTGATGGTATCTGTAATACTGGTAGCATAGCTTTCTGCATCACAGCAACATGCAAGCCCCCACAGTATGGCAAACTGACAACTAGCTATTGAAAACTCTATGAATAGCAGAGTTACACTGTTAGATATACTGTTAGAAAATGGACCCCCAGGTGCGAAAACACTCAAAAGACGATTGGCCAAGCATTCCCTCCTCAAAGTAGAGTCAACCTTGAAGACAGAAATGGAGGAAAGACCCAGCGGCCTCCATTTGCTGATGTGGCATGACTCAAAATGAGGAGGAGAAATTGTAAACATCCATTAATAATTAGAATGTGGAATGTATATAGTATGAGACTAGGAAAATTAGAAATCATCAAAAGGGAAATGGAACCATAAACATTGAAATTTTAGATATCAGTGAGCTAAAATGAACTGGCATGGACCATTTTGAATCAGTCATATGGTCTATTATGCTAGGAATGACAAAAAGAAATGGAGTTGCATTCATCATCAAAAAAGACATCTCAAGATTTGTCCTGAAGTACAATGCTGTCAGTGATAGAATAATATCCATATACTTATGAGGAAAGAATAATATCCATATATGTATAAGGAAATCCAGTTCATATGACTATTATTCAAATTTATGCACCCACCACTAAGGCTACAAATGAAGACAGGGAAGATTTTTACCAATTTTTGCAATCTGAAATAGATGGAACATGCAATTAGTATGTACTGATAATTACTGGTGACTAGAAAACAAAAGTTGAAAACAAAGAAGAAGGCTCACTAGTTGGAAAATATGGCCTTAATGACAGAAATGATGCTGTAGATTGCATGATAGAATTTTTTCAGGCCAATGACCATTTCATTGTAAATACATTTTTTTGCCAACATAAATGGTGACTATACATATGGAAGTCACAGAATAGAACATACAGGAACCAAATTGACTGCACTTGTGGAAAGAGGCAATGGAAAAGCACAATATCAAATGTTACAACAAGAACAGGTGCTGACTGTAGATCAGACCATCAACTACTCATATGGAGGTTCAAACTGAAATTGAAGCCGGGAGCGGTGATGCATGCCTGTAATCCCAGCGTCTAGGGAGGCAGAGGCAGGGGGATCACAAGTTCAAGACTAGAGGCAGTCTGCATAACTTAGCAAGACCATGTCTCAAAAAGTAAAAAAAATGCGTTGGGGGTGCAGCTCAGTGGTCCAGCACTTGCAAAGCATGCAGGTGTGAGGCTCTGGGTTCAACCCCCAGTACCACAAAAAAAAAAAAAAATCCAAAAAAAAACAAAAAACAAAAACAGACAAACAAAAAAACCCCACCAAACTGAAATTGAAGAAAATTAGAACAAATGTACGAGAGCCAAGTTATGACCTTGAGTATATCCCACTTGAGTTCAGAGACCACCACCTCAAGAACAGGTTTGGTGTGTTAAACACTAATGATTGAAGGCCAGAGGAGTTGTGGCATGACATCAAAGACATCATTCATGTGGAAAGCAAAAGGTTATTAAGACAGAGAGAAAAAAAAAAAAACCAAATTACATGGCAAAAGACTCTGAAAATTGCCTTTGAATGTCAAGCAGATAAAGTAAAAGGAAGACATGATGAAGTTAAGGAACTAGCCAGAAGATTTCAAATGGCAGATTGAGAAGACAAAATCAAATATTATGACTCGTGCAAAGAGCTGGAGATAGCAAACCAAAAGGAAAGAACACACTCTGTTTTTCTCAAGCTTAAGGAATTGAAGAAAAAATCCAATCCTTGAGTGACCATAGTGAAGGATTCTTCCATGAAAACACTAAATGACACAGGAAACATCACAAGAAGATGGAAGGAATATACAGAGTCATTATACCAAGAAGAATTGGTAGATGACTACCTATTTCAGGAGGTTGCGTATGATCTGGAAATAATGGTACTGAAGGACAAAATGGAAGCTGCCTTGAAGGAATTGGTGAAACACTAGGCTTCAGGAGTTGATGGAATTCCAACAGAGATATTTCAACAAACAGATGCAACACTGGAGGTGCTGACTTGTGTATATCAAGAGATTTGGAAAAGAGCTACCTGGCCAAATGACTGGAAGAGATCCATATTTGTGCCTATTCCCAAGAAAGGAGATCCAACTGAATGTGGAAGTTATCAAACAATATCATTAATATCACATGCAAGCACATTTTGCTAAAGATCATCCAGAATTGACTGCAGTGGTATATAGACACGGAACAGTTGGAAAATCCAGGATTCAGGAGAGGGCGTGGAACCGGGGACATCATTGGTGATGTCAGATAGATATTAGCTGAAAGCAGAAAATACCAGAAAGATGTCTATTTATGTTTATCATCTATGCAAAGGCATTTGACTGTGGATCATAACAATTTATGGATAACATTGCAAAGAATGGGAATATCAGAGTTCTTAATTGTACTCATGAGGAATCTGTACATGGACCAGGAGGCAGTCTTTCTAACAGAACAAGGAAACACTGCCAGGTTTAAAGTGAAGAAAAGTGTGTGTCAGGACTGTATCCTTTCAGTGTACCCCCTCATTCTCTATGCTGAGCAATCTGAGAAGCTGTACTTTATGAAAAAGAACATGACCTCATGATTGGAGGGAGACTCAGTAACGACCTGTGTTATGCAGATGACACAACTTTGCTTGCTGAAAGTAAAGAGGATTTGAAATGTACTGATGAAGATCAAAGAACACAGCCTTTGGTATAGATTGTGTCTCAACAATCAACAAAACAAAAATCCTTACAACTAGGTCAATAGGCAACTTCATGATAAATGTTTTACTTGGTTCTACAATCAACACCCATGGAAGCAGGAGTCAAGAAATCAAAGGACACACTGCACTGGGAAAAGCTGTGCCTAAAGACCTCTTTAAAGTGTTGAGAAGTAAAGATGTCAAATTGAAGACGAAGGTGTGCCTGACTCATGCATGCCATGATATTTTTTTACATCGTATAGTTGTGAAAGCTGTGGATGTTGAACAAGGGAGACAGGAGAAGAATAGATGCTTTTGAATTATGGTGCTGGAAACGAATATTAAATATACCATGGACTGCCAAAAGAACCAACAGATCTGTCCCAGAAGAAGTTCAACCAGAGTTCGTGTTCGAAGCAAGGATGGCTAGACTGTGTCTTATGTATTTTGGACATGTAGTCAGGAGGGACCAATCCTTGGAGACGGATAATTGTATAAGATAGCTGGTAAATTGTAGATAATTTTGGTGAAAGACAAATAAAAGTTTTGGTTTCTTCTGACATCATTAATGTGCTTACTCTATTTTAAGGAAAATGATATTTTGTGGATAAATTGGGTAAAAAAAATAAAAGTTTTAGATATCTGTTGACATCATTAGTGTACATATCCTGTTTTAATGAAAATTAGGTATGTTATGTAGAATTCTACTTAGTAGCTAACCTTATATTCAGACCTGTTAGAATAGCTAAACATTAAAGGTTGACCATGTTGGCAAGGCTGTGAAACAACTGGAGCTGTCATTTACTGCTGATAGAAATGTAAATTAGTATCATCACTCTGGAAAACTATTTGGAAATATCTACTGAAGCTGAGCATATACATACTGAACATTTCTAGGCATGAGTTTATATACAACAGAAATATGAGCATATGTTTACCAAAGGCCATGTCTAGGAATGTTCATATCTGCATTATTCATAATAGCCCCAAACTGGTAATGACCTCATGTTTAGCAATAGAAGAATGGATAAATAATGGTATTTCCATATTAGAACAATGAAAGTGAACTACTATATGAGCAACAATATGAGTGACTCTCAAATATAATGTAAAATGAAAATAAATCCAAATGCAAAATCCTATATGATTCCATTCATGTTTAAAAATGGTGTTACAATTCACATAGTAGTTATCTTTAGTGAAAAAGAATTTGTGATTTGGAGGAAGGATGAGGTACAGGGATTTTGGGATTCTGGTTGTTATGCATCTGTGTTTATTTTGTGAAAACTTATTGAGCAATACTCTCAATTTTGCATTTTAGGTATATGTTATATTTTACTTGTGTTGTTCGGTGCCATCGAGTCAGTATCCGACTCATGCAACCCTATGTACAACAGATGAAACACTATTGTCAGTGCTTCTCTCCTATTCATAGGGTTTTCAATGGTGGATTGATTTTTTGAGAGTGGATTGCTGGGTCCTTCTCCCATATTTTACTTAGAAAGCACATATTAATAACCCCTCCCCCCAAATCAGTGAATAATAAACTGATGGACAAAATACTGTATATCTGAGATGGGCAAGTCTGTGTTCTTATTGTACAGGTTAACTGTTGTCTATGTAGCCAAGGTGAAGGACTAGTTCGGCTGATTTATTGATTTTTCTGGGTTTATAGAGGATTCTAGATAATGTATAACCAAAATTTAGGAAATTCTTCAATATTTAATGTGATAGTTTTGCTAGAAGAAAATTAAGTAAGCTACTTAAAATTCGAAATAAGTTTACCATAAACAGAAGCATGTGGTTGTGGTTATGATTGTCTTTCGCCATCAATATTAATTTTCCAGAGTCCTTCTAGGAATCAGTCTACAGTGTCAGAAGAGGGCTTTTTCCTTGAGCTTGGTTCCTCCTGATTTTTCTTGTCATCTAGATATATCATAGTTCAGGACCAAGTAGGAAGTCTGGATGAAGAAGGAATGATGATGCAAGTTTCTAATTTCCTGTAAGGTATCATGTCTTACATTATAGCTGACTTTAGCTCAAATATCAGTATTTGAAAAGGTTAAGAAAATGGACTGTAGCATTATATCTTTTTTTTTTTTTTTTTTTTTTTTTTGCCATACTGGGGGTTGAACCCAGGGCCTCGCGCTTGTGTGCTCTGCAAGTGCTGGACCACTGAGCTGCACCCCTAGCCCACTTTTTTACTTTTTGAGACAGGGTCTCCCTAAGTTACGCAGACTACCTCTGGTCTCAACCTTGTAATCATCCTGCCTCTGCCTCCCGAGTCTCTGGGATTATAGGCATGTGCCACCATGCCAAGCGTAACATCATATCTTGATTTTGCCACTTACTGGGGATTGCACTCTGTCACTGATCTACATCCCCAGCCCTTTTTAAATATTTTTGTTTATTATTTTGAGACAGAGTCTTGCTAAATTGCGCAGATGGGCCTTGAACTCACTATGTAGCCTAGGAAGTCCTTGAGCTTCTTGCCTCAACCTCCCAAGTATTTGGGATTACTGTGCTTGGGCTGCTTTTATTAATTCTTATCACTTTAAGGTTCAGTCAGATGTAGTGTTTAATCTGAGGTAAACATTAGACAATGTATACTGTATTGAAACATTATATACCCCTATACCTTCTTATAATTAATTCTCTGCTTGGAATTCATCTGATCTTCAGGACTCAGTGTTCCTGTCACTTCCTCTCCAAAGTGTTCCTTGATTTGGCAGACTATAGGGTTTGGAAACCAGTAGGATCGATCTTTTCCCTTTTTATGGTATTCATAGTGTGTTGCAATACTCTAATATTGTGTACTCCTTTTCTTAGATGTCAGATTGTTTAAAAGAATAAAGTAGCTACTTTTCACGAAAGTAAATAATATCTGAGTGAATTTGTGTTTAAGATATGATTGATAACTTCAGTTCCTCTGCCTCTATTTTAGGTAATGGAACTGCTGGTCCATCTAAATAAGCGTATAAAAAGCCGCCCCAAAATACAACTCCCAGTAGAGACACTGTTGGTTCAGTACCAGGACCCTGCTGCAGTTTCCTTTGTCACAGTAAGTGTTAGTTTGGAATATCTTCTGACTTACAGTAATTTTCTTAATGCTTATTTGATGTTGTCAGCGTACTGGCAAGCTTAGAGTTTCATTTGGGACCGCTTCAAAATGAAACCTGAAATATTTTTCTTTAAATGACACTATTTTCCCCACTGAGTATTGGTCCAGAGGAAATACTGCTTTAAAGGAAATGTAGGAACAAGGTAATGAATTGCCGTTTGCACTGGGCAAAGGAATATTGGTGAAATGACTCATCAGGTATGTGGATATTAAAAAAAATGATCTCACTTATATAGAATCTAAAAAGTTGGTTTCATACAAGTTAGAATAGTGGTTACCATTGGAAAATAGAGGAAGAGAAAGTAAGGTTGATCAATGAGTAGTAAGTTACAGTTAGAAAGGAGCAAGAATTTTTGGTGTGCTATTGCACAGTAGGGTGCAATAGATAATAGTATAGATAGTACTATAGTACTATATAGTACTATATACTGTAGTGTGATAGATAAAAGTACTGTACTATATATTTCAAAAAGCTAGAGGTTCTGGGTATGGAGGTGTGCACCTGTAGTTTCATTTACTTAGGAGGGTGAGACAGAAGGATCACTTGATTTCAGGAGTTTGAGACAAGCCTGGGCAACACAGTGAAACTCTACTTCATATATGTTTGTGTGTGTGTGTGTGTGTGTGTGTAAATGCACAAAGGTGATAAAATATGGTGAATATTTAAATAAAACAATTTATTGCATTACAAGACACATTGCCATTAATCCTCCTCAAAATTTTTTGAAAAGTTTAAATACACCATATTATTTGATCATCCCTCATATATATGTGTATGTGTGTGTATATATAAAAATCACTTGAGCAAGCTAGAAGAAAGGACTTTGAAGGTTTTGCCTTAAAGAAATAATAAATGTTTGAGGAGCTATGTTTAGCTTGGTGTAAATATTACACAATGTATACATATATTGAAACATCACGATACCCCATTAATATGTATAATTTTTACATTTTAATGTATCAATTAGAAAATAAAATGAATGAAAAAGAATGATTTGATTCTTAGTAAGAGAGAGGAGATAAGTCCAAATAGAAAGAAGAGAAGGTTTATGTAGCGTAGGCGTGAATAAAGAGGAAAAAAGGAATCAAATGGCAAGAGGACATTAAGATTTAAATAAGAAAACTGTGTTTCTGATGTGGGTATTCAGATTAATATTTTTTTCAAAAGTAGAATAAATCTGAGACTGGTAAATATTCTTGTTAGAGTGTTGTCTTTGTGAAAATGAAATGTAAAAATGTTGATGCTATGTGCAGACAGGAAGTATTCTTTTCCTGTTCTTGCAGTTCCTAGCATTGAGGCAGAATGTATTGAGTCTGTTCCAACTTCAGGAATCACAAAACTTTTGGAATACTTAGTGGTCTAGACATCTTGCCTGTTCCTGTTCTCGACATACAGTGCCATTACATATGTCCCTTTCCTTAAGCAAGTAGAAAAACTGTCCAGCAATAAATATGCCATATTTAAAGTATTTAAGTGATCATCTTATGAAGCCTGCTTGTTTTAATGAAAAATCCTTCAGAAAAATCAGTAAATGTACATTTGCATTTGTGGATTTGCTTCACATGTGGTTTTTGCAGGGGCTTTAGAGAAACAAACACCCCCACAGCACTTAGCTTCCCCTGACTCATCATCCATTACTGAGTTATTGGAGTAAGGAACCAAAGGGTGATGTTTTAGTAATTGACCAAAGAAGAAATGGCAGCCTGGGATTTGCTAACACATGCCCTCCTCCTAGCTTGTAAGGATTAATGGAACAAACAGATGTCTGATGCTAAATGTGTGGTGTGTAGGTTTAGATAGATTTAATGATTATTTTCTCCTTCTCAGTGATATGTAATTGCATCTACAAGTGGTTTACATTAAGTCTACAAGTGGTTTAAATAAGTTGAACTCATTTTTCCTCTGAGATGTGGTAATTGGTCAAGTAGTAAATGTGTAGAGAGGATGATACATGTATGCCATGTTTTTGTTGTAATCATAACTCCCTATCAGCATATGTTTTTATTGAAATCATAGAGTATTTCCTTCATACTCACTTGCTTTTTTCTTATTTCACTAGAATTTTACTATAATATATGTTAAGATGGGCTACCCTCGCCTGCCAGTGGAAAAACAATGTGAACTGGCTCCTACGCTTCTTACTGCCATGGAAGGGAAGCCTCAGCCACAGCAGGATAGGTATGGTTTCTTCATTTACTTTATTTCCCACCGCAAGTGTCAACAACTGCCTTTCAAATACAGGTTCACATTTGGTTTCATTTGGCAGATGGAAAGGTTTGAGCTCTTTTAGCTGACAGTTGAATTTCCTGTGGTACATCAAAGGTACTGATTTATTAATATTGTCATAAAATTTCTTAATGTGAATCTTGAAAAATGTACAATACAAATGACATTTTTCTAAATCTAAATGCTTTATTTTTTGTCACCTGTTTTTAAGCAGTTAATTTTATATGATTGCAAAAATTAGAGTTAATTCTTTCATCAAAGTATTTCTGTCTTGGAAGATAAAAAGTTTCAGAGCATTTGCTGTTGCTTTTGTAAGCAACAGAGCATTTATTTGTGTTAATATAGGCATTGGAGAAGTAGAAAGATTTAGGTAACATCCTTTTTTCTAGGTTTAGCTAAAATATCTGTATTTTAGGGCTGTCATAGTGACAGTCATTACAAAGAATGCAGAAGTTTTGGAGGAAAGATGGAGTGAAATAATGTTTTTAGTTCAGATTTAATTGATTGATTGATTGAGGTGCTGGGGATCAAACACATGTTCTCAAGAGCCCTGTATTAAAGATTGTAATGCAGATGTTAACAGGTTAAATGATCACTGTTTGAGAATGTTTTTGTATATTTTAAGAATACCAAAAAAAATTAGTGAAAGAAGGAATTGGTGAAGCTATTTACTTAAATTCACTAAGTGGAAATTTTAATCTTGTATTCAAAATACTGATAGGATATTTTAATTTTTTGGATTTAGATTAACATTTTAATTAACTGTGGGAAAGAAAATTTTTATTGAAAGGACATGCAATAAGCTGTGCTTTACCTAAGATTTAATATAAATCTCTTTTGGTAATTTCAGATATTAACATTAAGCCTAATTTATGCACATTTTTTCAGATTTTAGTGATGAACCAGATTGGCTAAATGTCAATTATCACTCAATATATTGAGCTTTCAAGAAGAAAGAAATCAAGGCTAGTCCCTAGATAAGAACTTTGTACATTAGTGGTGTTGAAAATGAATGGTTCCTGCTAGAACTGCTAGTTTTTGTTAATGTGATTTTTGTTCTGCTTTATTTCAATGTATAAAAACCTTATTTTTTAAGTAGTTGCAATAAATGTAATTGTTTTTTCAGCTTAATGCATCTTTTAATACCAACCCTTTTTCACATGAAATACCCTGTTGAATCATCAAAATCAGCTTCTCCATTTAATCTTGCTGAGAAACCAAAGACTGTGCAGCTGCTTTTGGACTTCATGCTAGATGTCCTTCTGATGCCTTATGGGTGAGTTAAACAGTGAAAACAAAACTAAGCAACCTTGTTCTTGACTGCATTGCCTATGTGGAAATTAAGTACTATTTCAAATGATTTGGCTGTGCTTGCAACCTCTTCTAAATCCCAGCTCCACTTCTTGGCCTTTTAGATACTGAGTTGCAGTTGTGATTTTGAGTTCAATCTGTCCAAGCTGAAATCAGTCTTTCCCCATAAAAGTAGTTCCACTGATATTCCTGGCTACCTTTGTGTACAATTACAAATTATCCCCAGAGCTGAGCATGGTGGTATGTTCCTATAATCCCAACATTTGGGAGACTGAGGCAGGAAAATCAATGTGAGTTTGAATCCATTGTGGTCTGCATAGTGAGCCCCAGGCCATTCGGGCCTACATAGTGAGACTTTGTCTCAAACAAAAACAAAAACAAAAAGAAAACAAAACAAATAGAAATCCTCCAGCTTTACTTTTCTTCTACTATATCAGTTCCAGGGTACCTCCTTCCTCCTCAATGTCCTGAAACCATTTCCACCGCTACCATTAGTTTTAGCTTTCACTTCTTGTTACAGTTTCTCTCTCTTCTTTGAACTTCTCCACATTGCCTTAGAGTTTCCTGGTTTTTAAAACAGATCTTAATCAGGTCACACCTTAAACGCCTTGGGTTCTTATTTTCTAGTTGTTACAGTCATACAATTCATGCACTGTTATGTGTCCTTGCCTTTTTATTTTAAAAGAGAATGCAGTTCTCTTAAGTTAGAATGCTTCAAAAAGCAAATGCATTCAAAATGAATGAAAGAAATGCAGAAAGAAAGAAAATAACAAGAAGTCATTTTGAAAAACATCTCTATCTGGCTTAGATATCAACTCTGTATATCTCTGACAAAAATTTCTTGATCTACGCAGATATATAACTGCACTATTTTCCATGTCTTAGGACTCTAGATACCCACCTGTATGGTCACTGCGTGTGTGTGTGTGTGTGTGTGTGTGTGTGTGTGTGTGTGTTTTGGCAATAGTTAAGAGGTTGAACCCAGGGCCTCCTGCACACTTTGTAAGTACTTAAGCACTTAGCTGCACCCCCCGCCCACTTTTTACTTTTTATTGTGAGACTAGGTCTCATTAAGTTACACAGGCTGCCTCTGGCCTCAAACCTATGATCCTCCTGCTTCTGCTTCCTGAGTCTCAGGGATTACAGGCATGAGCCATTGTGCCCAGCTACTTCTGTTTTAGCATGTTGTTGACATTGCCATCTCCTCTAATGGATTGTCAGCTCCTTGTAGTCAAGATGTGTTTTGTCTGACTTTTAAATCTGACCTAGTGCTCACATTGTTTTCTACTACTAGCATACTTATTTTATCCTGTTGCCTTAGACAGTTTTCAAAAGTGCTGCTTTTATCACGTTTTTCCCTGATCAACACCCCCCCACCCCCGCGTATATATTGTGAATGTAGCATGTGGGGCTGCACATCATTTGTTCCTAAGTGCAGAGACAGGTTGTTTGATTCCTTTCTTCTCTGGTTTGTTCTCTGCTTGCTCCTCTACTTCGATAGCTTGATTTTCTGGGCCTTCAAATACTCCATGTTCATTCCCATGACCTTTGTCATATCATTTCTTATTTCTCTCTGGTTTCTTTGCATCTGGTAACCTGGCAAATACTGTTCCATATGTTGTGTTGTTACTGTCTCAACTTGCTCCAGAGGACAGACTCTACATTAACTTCCTGATTTTCCTCTGGTTTGTGCCTAGGATGATGATTTGCACAGTGTTATATATTTAGTACCTATTGATTGATTTACTTACTGCTACCTGTCTTGCTGTAACTTAGAAATAGGGGAAAGCTTCTTTTTATATTTGTTAAATAAGGAGGCAGGTAGAGTTGACAGGTGATTATGGCATTGGTAAATAATCTTTGAAATCAAAATTTATCTTAAGAACATAATGTACCCAACCTTATGATTCTTCACATTTTTCTTGCCAATGAGAACTTACCTCCTGTATATAAATATAAAAATATTGAAGTGATTCCTTAAAAGATTTTTTTAAAAAATAGATGAATTTAGGAATTGAATAAATATGGCATATAAGTAATGTGGAATAATTTAATGTGCTATCAGGTTCCGAGTCATTTCTTTAACTTTAATTCTACTGGGCATTTTATTTTAATATCTATCATAATAGAATTTATCAGCATAGATTTTTAGAGTTGAAGGCATTTGAATTAATATTTGTGTCAAAAATTTCATTTTGTTCAACAGAAATACTAGCTTAATTGGATCAAAAGGAGTTTATTAAAGAATTTATTTCTATTCTACACAAGCTAAAAATAAATGGGATGATAATAACAAGGAGGTGCAAAGGGCTTAGAATGTATAATTGGAAAAGCTCTTTATGACTATTCTTCTTCGGCCCCTTTTGATTTTTTTTAACTTTTGTGGTGTTATGAGCTTATGTGGTAAGCAGTTTGGAGGTTTCAGTGGGTTTTCTAATGTATGACTATAAAGAGCTCAGGGAGAATTGAAAGTGAATTACTATTTGGAAGAAATGAGAGTGGCTATAAAAATACTCTGTTCTGGTAAAGAACAATTGATCCACCCCACAATGCTAGTCTGCAGACCTGTCTCTGTATTTGTCAACTAAAAATTCAAAATGCGGTAAGTTCATAGTGACTCAGAGAAGAGTAGTTTATAAATTGAGAGTTAACTGAATATTTGTATTCATTGTTGCTAAGTACCACTGTTCATTTATGACTAGGTTGAGTGTTATACTCTTCCTGGCTAATTAGCTAGATAAATAGATACTTTGTCTCATATACCTTTAAAATTCTTTGCGTTGAAATTTTTATTTCAGATATTTACTGGGTATTCTTCTAGAAAAACACTGTAGGATAGTATGAGATTGAGTATATATGTGTGTATATATATGCAGATGTTTTTATAGAGGGTTAAAGTTTTATTTCCTTTCCAGATATGTGTTAAATGAATCCCAGAGTCGCCAAAATTTATCTACAGCACAGGGTTCTTCTTCAAACAGTGGGGGAGGTTCTGGAATCCCACAGCCTCCCCCAGGCATGAGCTTTTATGCAGCTAAACGAGTTATTGGTGATAACCCATGGACCCCTGAACAATTGGAACAGGTATTGCACACTAGTTGTTTATCATGCAGCTTGACCCTATGTATTTGCCCCTATGAAGTTCATGAAAGCATGTATCACATAATTCCAGGATATTAAGGCTCTTTAATATGTTTGAAAGGAGCGATTGATGTAATGTGTTCTCTTCATCATGTCAGTTATTTGTCAAATCCCTCGGGAAAGGGAGGAGTGGGAAATGCTCTTAAGTTTTTCTAACACTGCTCTCATATTTCACATATCAAGCACAACCCACTTATAAATTGAGTATATTTAATTCTATCACTTAGTTTTAAATTAGAGATATAATAATTATCTAGCTCCTTTGGTGCAGTTAAAATAAAATTTATCTTACATTATTCAACATTTTAGGGCTGTACATTTTGTGTGAAGTGAGGAACCCCTATACTTCTCAAGTGACAATGTGGGGAAAAGCATGACTCCCTTTTATATTTCTTCCTGGGAATTTAAAAATTGGCATTAAGAATTTTATTCTGGATTTAAACAGGACACAGATGTTCTCTGAGCAGCTTTTAAAAATGACTGGTGCTCTACAGAGAAGGTGCCTCACTGTGTCTGTGTCATCAGGCACCTCAGGGAAGAACAGATGAGATCAGTATGTAATTATTTTGGAATTCAAGCAACATGGGTTAGTCTTCTAATCCTTCCTTTATTTCTCCATGGCAGTCTCAATGATTTGATCCTTTTCTTTTTGGGAATGTAAGTGACCATTGATCAAAACAGTGTTCCCAGGAGAGGGAAAAAGAGACAATTGGGACATTCTTGCCACTCATAAGTTTATAGAATGTTTTATTCAGTGAGGGTTAAAATTGATAGGATTTACTTATTCATGTTTTATATACCTTCTTTTTCCCTCCTTACACTATAAATAAGGTAAATAGTAACAGAATCTACTCTTCACTGAATGTGATGTGTGACAGGCACTATACTGAGTACTTTGAATATATTATCTCATTTAATCCTCACATCTCAGTGAGATATAGACTTTTTTTTTTTTTTTTTTTTTTTTTTTTTTTTTTTTTTTTTTTTTTTTTTTTTTTTTTTTTTTTTTTTTTTTTTTTTTTTTTTTTTCGGTACTGGGGGTTGGACCCAGGGCCTCACACTTGCATGCTTTGCAAGTGCTGGACCACTGAGCTGCACTCCAAGCCCATTTTTTTACTTTTTAGAGACAGGGTCTCACTAAGTTATGCAGACTGCCTCTGGTCTCAAACTTGCGATCCTCCTGCCTCAGCCTCCCAAATCGCTGGGATTATAGGCATGCGCCACCGTGCCTGGCTTAAGACATTGAAGTTTTGATGTTCACCTTGGTCTCACTTCTGTTGCCAGATTTTGACCCTACATCTATCTGGATGCTAAAGATTCAAATGCTGGAGAGTAATTGCTTATGTTCATTTGTGATCTTATGTTAGTCATTACTGGCTGGTATTAAAAGGACCTCTGCATATATTTTATCAATATTATAATACAGTGCTAAAATGAACTGTTTAAAAAAAGCTGCTTTTTTCTAATTTTTAAATCTCTTTTGTATTTACATTTTTTCTACCAAATAAAACAGCTGTTATTTTTCCTAACTATACAGTTAAAGGTTTAAGTATTACAGAGTAGGACAGGAGCTGGGATGTAACTCATGACACAGTGCCTAACATGAGCAAAGCCTTGGGTTTGGCTCCCAACACTGCAAAAGAAAAAAGAAAAGAGTAATACAAAGAGAGAAATTAAAAATTGCCTAACTGACTGGAATTCGAGTTGAGCATGGTGGTGCATGCCTGTAATCCTGGCACGTGTGAGACAGAGCAGGAAGATCATGAGTTTGAGGCCAGCTGAGGCTAGATAGCGAGTTCCAGGCCAATTTAGGCTACATAATGAATAGTAATACTCTGTCTAAATAAATAAACAAATAAATAAGTAAATAAATAAATAATGCCAGAATTCTTCTATTCTCGTTTGTTCATCTGCAGCTTGCTCTGTGTGTGTGTGTGTGTGTGTGTGTGTGTGTGTGTGTGTGTGTGTATCTAGATACAGTTTTACAGAATACATTTTTACTTGTCATATAATGCATTATTTGTAGTTTACTTTTTCATTTAGTAGTAGTTTATGTTTAAACATTTCATCCTCTTTAATGTTTTTATAAAATTTAGTTATATAATTTTTTAAAACTATTCTCCCATTCATGGGTATCTATGTCATTTTCAGTCTTCTTTTACACTTTTTTGTTTATATCTCTGTGTACTTCCATAAGTGTCCTTTTTACAGCTTGTGTGAGTTTTTATTTTTTTATCATAACTTTTGTTACAAGTAAGTTGTATTGAGAAGGAGAAGGAAGGCAGGCCTTTTTATAATCAGTTACATCTTTTTAAATTGCGTCCTTGAGCTGGGCGTTGTGGCACATACCTGTAATGTCAGCACTTGGGAGGCTGAGGAGGAGGATCATGAGTTCAAGACCAGATTGGGCTTCTCAAAAAAAATTGCATCCTTTTTCATTTAATAATTGTAAACTTTATCAATCCTAATTATATGTGTAAGAACAATTACAACAGATTTTTAAAAGTGAAGATAAAGCTTTACTCTTCAGGTGTATTTATCCTAGAGTTATTTGTAGTAAAACTTGTAGCTCTTTCACATTGCATAAATTTGTACAGCACAATCTTTCTTTAGTCCAGCCAATTAGATTGAATACTGTGATTACAAGTGTATTTGTATTGAGTAGAATATGTTTAAAATCATTTTTTTTTGTTTTTAGTATCTAAGAACATAGAGGACAAGAATTTGTATGTTAATAGAGTGAAACTCTTTGGAATGTGAGTTGGTTTAGTTGTTTTTGAACTATTATAAAAATCCATAGAGCACTTTTTTTTAATGTACCACTGTTACCTGGAGGCCTCGAATGTATCCTTCAAGGCTTTACCACACTTAGGGAGGCTGTATAAACTTCAGGAGGTTGGGACATGTATAACACACTGGTTGCCATATCACTCAGGCTCTGTAATAGTTTTGTAGTCAGAGAGACTTGAATTTGAATCCTGTGTTTATCACTTAGTATGTGTCTCAATCTCTTAAGGCTCGTGTCAGTTTCCGCATCCGAAAAATGTGTATAACACATACCTTATAGATTGTGAGGGTTAAATGAAATGATGAATATATATGATTTAGTACAGTTCCTGGCACATTGTAAACCTGAGTTGGAGCTGCTGCTGTTATTACATTAATCCTTGGTTTATGACCACTGTTAAGTTAAATAATACTTTGAGTGGGTGTTCTTTGTTTCCCTGATGGTTCTTTCTCCTTCCATTCATTTATCTACAGTGCAAATTGGGCATAGTGAAATTCATAGAAGCTGAACAGGTGCCTGAACTTGAAGCTGTTCTCCACCTGGTGATTGCTTCTAGTGACACACGCCACAGTGTGGCAACTGCAGCAGACCTGGAATTGAAAAGCAAGCAGAGGTAACCACTTCCCTGTTAGGGTTTTGAAATTGAAAGGGCTAGATTTCTAAAAGGTTTGCTCATATTCTTTTAAGATTTTATGGCATGAGATATTTAGGAGATTATGAAATTTACCTAGTTTGTAATAATGTTTATCAAAGAGCAAAATTTTGTATAAGAAAAAGAAACAAGGCTGTTTGGAGATGCAATTTAAAGCTGAAATAGGTTAGAAATATAATCAAAAGAAATGAGACTTTTGACTAGGTAAATGAACTTAAAGAGTTATACAAAATATTAGATCCAAGAAGTTAATACTTTTTGATTCTTCGTCTTAAAATATTTGAGATTACTTTTAATAAAGAGTATGTATGTGTTATGGCTAATACAGTGAAAATTAGGTTCATGGGAAGAGTTGCTGAATGGATTCTAATTCATGTAGGAGGAGATACATATAGTAAATAGACTCAGAAAATATTCTGTGTAAGAAATAAAGTCAATGGAAAATAAAACAATAGTATACTAATTTGTACCCATTGGTAAATAAAATTATATAGCTCATGAAAAGCCCATGTACATTTCTGTTGAAGCTGCTATTCTTATATCCTGTTGATTAACATTATAAATTGAAATAATTTGGGTAAGCAGTTTGAGGTTAGTAATGCATCATAAAATATATCCTTTTATCTAAATCTTCTTGGAATTTATCCTAGAGCATTATCATTCAAAGTAAGAAAAAGATGGTATCTAGAAAAAGTAGAAACAAATTTAGTTTTCCACAATAGGATAGATTACTATATGTGTCTTTATGGAATATTATGTACCTGCCAAATAATTATAAAAACATTACAGTCACATGTAATTGCCCCCAAGTTGTGTTAAAGGAATAAGCCAGAATACAAAATGGAATAATATATTTATTGTAAAATTTACAAAAGACAAGCACATATTCAGCTGGATGTGGAGGCACATGCCTGTAATCTTAATGACTTGGGAGGGTGAGGCAGGAGGATTGCAGGTTTGAGGCCAGAGGCATCCTGTGCAATTTAATGAGACCTTGTCTCAAAACAAAATATAAAAAAGGGGCTGGGGGTACAGCTAAGTGGTAGAGCATTTGCCTAAACATGGGCAAGACCTCTGAGTTCAACCCCCGGTACTTGGGCAAACAAAAAGACATTTGGTGAAGAGCATATGGTAGTTCCCCTCCTCTCCAAATTTATTTCCATTTAATAATCTTTGAGATAGAGTCTTGCTGTGTAGCCCATGCTGGCCTTGAGCTCAATTCTTCTGCCTTAACCACCCCAGTGCTGAGATTACAGGTGTGTACCATCCTCCTTGGTCATAAAAGTTGGTCATAAAAGTTTTTAAAGGTTGCATGTATTATAGTTTTCCCTCTTTAAGAAGACCTGGACAAGTTGGTATAATAAAATTAGGAAGTTAATTTCATGGGGTCTTAATTTGCTTATTGAAATGTGCGGATGGGTAGTGGTGATGGCTGGGAATGGTTTACCACTAGGCATGTGAGGTAGCAGAGAGGAGGATGTTGGTCATGGGCTTAACTTTGTTTATGCCTCTTGTTGATTGTAGGAATTTGAGAGGCTGGCTTAACCTCACCAGACATGAGACTATAGAATGAGAGAAATGAACTGTATTGTATTTGACATTCCCCACAAGTCTAAATTTCTTCTTGCTATTTATAACTATTTCTGGAATCTGGGCTGGGATTTAGCTCAGTGGATAGAGCACTGCGCTGCAGTCTCTGAGGTCCCGAGTTCAATTCCCAGCACCGCAAAAATGGGAGAAGGGCCTGGCAATCCACTCCCAAGGCAATCCCAAAACAGCCATTGAAAACCCTATGAGTGTCGCTATGAGTCGGATACCAACTCGATGGCACCTAACAACAACAACAACAATTTCTGGAATCTATTCAAGGAATTTGGTTTTGAAAGTGTCAAAAAATTCTTCCTTTGAAACTTTTCATTGTATATGAACTGACCTAGTTCTTTATCCCATATTGTGGATTTGATTGTTGGAAATATAAATGTGATGCTTAAATATTTTAAATAGTTTTTGTTCTCATCTATTAAAAAGAAAAAGCCCAGATCTTTTCAAGTGATCTATCTGTCTGTTGGTCTGCTTCTTCATCTACCTGCCTACTGTACCCATCTTACTTATTTTACTCACATAGGAAAGAAGTCTAGAAAAAGATACAAGAATGTTACTGAGTTTTTTTTTTTTTTTTAAAGGATTAGGGATATGGTTGTGTTTATAAGAAATTTTACTTTTTGCATTATTTATATCTGAATTTTCACAACAAATGTAGTTGAAAACCAAAACTAGAAAGATGGGAATAGGCAAAAATAAAAGCAACAGTGAAAATTCTTTTAATTGGTTAACCACTATCAAGCATTTCTTTGTTTGACTAAAGTGTTTCTATATTTTCTTAAAAATCTCTAAACCTGAAGTATTATAAAAGGGGAACAGTGGTGGAGCTTGAAGATTAACTAGCAGCAATCAGCTGAGAAAAGATGTAAGTGAATAAGATGTAAAATAGGTATATATTTGAGCATAGTGGGATTGTGTATAGCTAAAGAAGAGGCAGATTGACAAACTATGAAAGATAGATTAGAGAAGAGATAGGTCAGTGACAAATGGCAGCATGACTGCTCTGAAGAATTTGGTGCTGAAGTTACAAGTATGCATTGATAAGGAAGAAGGGCATGATGGGAATCAGTTGACACAGTATTAGGGAAGTACCATAGGTTATAAGCTTCCTAGGGTGTGACTTGAAAGGGTTAAAACATTTTTATCACTTACTGCTTTTGAATTTTCAAGTAGTTCAACTGAAGAATCATCTTCTGTCCCAGGGCTTTTTAAATAAGTGCAGGATAGCTCTTGTTCTGTTAAGTTGGTCTATGATGTTGGGCCTGAGAGCCCATCTACATAGGAATAGAGTCTATTTTCTTGTGAGGTACCAAATTGGGCTATTGGACATGATAGTCTGTTGCATAAGTGATATTTATTTGTTTGTTTGTTTGTTTATTTTTGCAGTAATCAGGCGATGAACCCAGGGCGTCTCACATACTTTACAAATGCTTTACCACTGGGCTGCACCCTGGCCCATTTTTAATTTTTTAAATTTTGGGTCAGGGTCTTGCTAAGTTACCCAGGCTACCTCTAGCCTTGAACTTGAGATCCTTCTGCTTTAGCCTCTCAAGTTGCTGGGATTATAGGCACATGCCACTGCACCTGGCTGTTAAGATAACTTTGATAAAAGTAGTCTCCTTCATTTCCTTCCTTCTACAATGTCAATTCTCCAATTCATTTGAGTTTTTCTGATATTTTCCTTTGGTAATAAGTATTGGGGTTGTGATTTTCTGACATCATTGAAATGGGAGGAAAAATGATTTTTAACAACCTGTATTAAAACCTTCCATAGCTTAATTGATTGGAATAATCCTGCCATCATTAATAAGATGTACAAGGTATACCTTGGAGACATACCACTGAAGACAAAAGAGGTAGGTTGTTTTGATTTATTCTCACATCAGCATTAAAATATTTTGTTGATATGTTCATACATTTTCTTTTTTTTCAAGGATAAAAATATTTTATTGGTATGCTTATACATTTCTCTTAGTTTTATTTAAGCTGAATCTGTGTTTTATGAAATACTAGTTTTAAGCTATGCTACTCTAGGTGAATTAAAATCTTTTGGTAACTTTGTCAGATCCGGTATTTTCAATTCAGGTATGTAAATAATGATACATTATCTAGATTAGAGATCAGCAGGCAGACCTTACAACTACTCAACCCTTTTGTAACATGAAAGAAGGGATAGGTAATACATAACTGAATAAGCATGGCTGTGCTCCAATAAAACTTTGTGGGTACTGACATTTGATTGTCATAATTTTCATGTGTTGAAAATATTGTTTCTCTTTTTTTTTTTTTTTTTGCTATTTAAAAATGTGAAAGCAAGTCTTAACTCTCAGACCTTTTTAAAAATAGATGGTGGATTATATTTGGCAAGTAATTTGTTAACACCTGGTCTAGAATCTAGAACAACAGATGGGTTCTGTGACCTTGAAATAAAATTTTTGCTTAAGAATATAAATTCTCTTCACTTTGTTTAAAAGTATTCTAAGACCAAGCCCAGACATGGAAGGATGATGATTTGTATTCTTGCTTGCTTTCTTGCTTTTTAAAATCCATAAATAGTTGTTTTAGCCAGGTGCGGTGGCATGCGCCTATAATCCCAGCAACTTGGGAGGCAGAGACAGGAGGATCGCAAGTTCGAGACCAGAGGCAGTCTGCGTAATTTAGCGAGACTCTGTCTCAAAAAATGAAAAAATGGGCTGGGCATACAGCCCAGTGGTCCAGCACTTGCAAAGCATGCAAGTGTGAGGACCTGGGTTCAACCCCCAGTACCACACACAAAAAAAAGAAAAAAGAAAAGAAAGAAAAGAATCCATAAATATTGTTTTAAAAATCATATTGGCTCCAGTTAGATTAAATTAAGTGTGGGGTAGTAGAAAGAAAAGTGAATTGAGACCTCTAATGGCTGCCCATGAATGTTTTGGGGAGGAGAGATTTGGTTAATCACAAAACTTCTCTGTTCTTTACCTAGAAAATGAAGGGGTTGGATTAGATTAGTGGTCCTCAGAGTGTGGTTTATGGAGCTTTCTGGGATTACAGAGATCTTTTCAGGGTGTCTGCAAAGGCAAGATATTATTTGCTTTTTTTTTTTTTAAACAAAACAAAACAAACCATGTCAATATTGCACTGATGATACAAAAGCAATGGTGGGTATACATGCTGAGATCCCACCACAAATCAAAGTAATGCTTCATCACCAAACAACACTAGCAGGCATTCTGATCCTCATGGGCAAACACTCAATGGTTAGGAAAAAAGACAGTGAGAATATAAAAATAATATCTTCATGAAGCAGTAGAAATTATTTTACCTGAAGAATAGACAGGTAAACTATAGTTACTAAGATAAGTATTTGGTAGATGTTTTCTCTAAAAGGAGGAAAAAAAAAGAAATCATTTCAAGGAAAACAATGAAATGATTTTTGGAAATAATGTGAGTTGAACTTTCAAGGAAAAATTAGCAATATGAGAAACTTGAACTCACCACACTAACTGGCCTTAGCTCAGTTGGTAAAGTGCTGACCCACACTCTCTGGGGATCCGACTTCAATCCCTGGCACCACAAAAACGGGAGAAGGACGTGGCAATCCACTTCCAAAGAAATTCCGTAATAATCAGGCTTTGAAAACCCTACAAGGGTCACTATGAGTTGATTAGACTTGATGGCACCTAACAACGACAAACAACAGTGATTCAACAGATTAGTAATACTTTTTCTGATGAGATTGGTGATGACAGGAACACTTTTTTTTCTGTGAAGAATGTATGTCATATGATAAAATATTTGTTTACCCAGTGAGCCAGTATTTTCCAGATGACCCATGATGTTGCAAAAGTGTACAAGCTAAGGAAGCTATCCAAAGTGTAAAAATTTAGTATAACAGCATATGCAAAAACTCACTGATTTGGTTTAAACTCCAAATTGCAACTAACATTTAAGAAACTATTATTTATCAAATTTTGGTGTAGCATCAAAAGATTCATAATTACTTGAAAAGGCTAAAATCATCCCCAGTTTTCTAACCACATATCCTTTGCAAGCTGGGTTTTATTATATAACTCCAACCAAAACAATATATCACAGCAGATTGAAGGGAGAATATGTAAAAAGTCCATCTCTCTTCTAGTAAGATGGACAGTGAAGATAATGGTAAAATGAGTAAAACAGTGCCATTCCCTCAGTGCAGTCTTTTGGAGAATATGGCTATTTTTCATAAAAATATTATTTTTGAAAATATATGAGTTTATTAGTATTTTTGAATACATAAAGAAATTCTAAAAATTGTTAGTTTTAATATTTAATATAAATGCTGATAGATTATACTGATACAAATAAAAGCTTTTGGGACTCTAATAATTTTTAAGAATGAAAGGTGAAAAATGATTTTGAAGTGTTGAGTTATAATCAAACATATTTCCTATAGGGAGCCGTTCTAAAGCCAGAGCTGAAAAGAGACCCAGTCAGTACCAGAGTCAAGTTAAAGATTGTCCCCCATCTCCTTCGTTCTAGACAAGCTGCTGAAATGTTCCCAGCTAACATTCAGGTAATTTGTATTTTCCAGAGAAAAATGGCTGATTGTAACAAATGTCTGTGTTTTTGCTTGTTTTTTGTTTGTTTGTTTTGTTTTGTTTTGTTGACAAAGGGTCTTGCTGTGTAACCTGGACAGACCTTGAACCTGTGATCCTTATGCCTCAGCCTCCTGGGTGCGGGGGTTATAGGTGTACATCACACACTTGGCAATAAATGTCTATTTAGACAAAGAACTGTGTTAATGAACAGCCGGGAGAGTATATATATACCTGCAGCTGTACCACTGTGGCGTCCCATCCCATTAGATCTCCAAAGCTAAGCAAGGTCAGGCCTGGTTAGTACTTGGATGGGAGACTGCCTGGGAACACCAGGTGCTGTAGGCTTGGGAGAGGGACCTGGCAACCCACTCCCAAAAAGCAATCAGCCATCGAAAACACTATGAATAGCAGAGTAGTACTGACAATAGTGTTTTGCCTGTTGTACATAGGGTCACTATGAGTTGTACACTGACTCAACAGCACCTAACAATAACAATTATATATATATAGTGTGGAGGCTACGGAAACTTTGGGAGGAAGGATCTAGCTTTGAGGAAGTGAGTGACTAGAAGAGAGCTTTTGGAGGTTTTTTATCTGGACCTGGGGCTCTTTCTCTCTTCCTTCTGCTCTGCCATGCCATGAGATTATCTGCAGCTGCCACCACTCCTGCCCTGCTGCCATTATGGACTGATTGTCTAACTGTGAGCTTCTGATAAACCTTTTCCTTTGTAAGTTTTTTGGGTTGGTTTTTCTGCTATAGTGATGACAGCTGACTAATACAGTTGCCATTCACCCTAACTGTTGTGATAATTCCTTTCAGACTAGTTTTTGCCTTAGTGTGTCTCTTCTTCAAAAATGATACCACCAGAAAGTCACTAAAGTGAAAACAGTCATTAAATGAAACCCACATGAAATCAGTGGCCAATTTCTGTTTGATTTTGTCTTTCTAATGTCTTCATCTCTCCTCTATTCCTAATGCTGATATTAATTCAGCATGTAACTTCTTGTTGTGGTTATTGCAGAAGTCGTCCACTTTGTCTCCTGCCTCTAGTCTGGCCCATATTCAATCTATTTTCTGTGTTGCCACCAGAATCACCTTTGCACTTGGATATTCTTGTACTCTGTTGGTGAAGGATGCGAGTTCCTTTGCAAAAGACATTGCCTTTAACTAAGTCATGGCCACTTCAGTTCTAGAGACAAATAGCTTTGAGTATAATTTATCTACATTAATTATTTTCTTCCATTTTTAAAATCATGGTAAAGTACATATAAAATTTGCTATCTTAATTATTATTATTACTATTTTTTTTAGTACAAGGAGGTTAAACTCAGACCTGGCATATATGAGGCAAGTGCGCTACCACTGGACTTCGCTCCCAACCCTTTTTTATTTTTTACTTTGAGACAGGGTCTCGCTAACTTGCACAGGCTTCCTCTGGCCTCAAACTCATGATCCTCCTACTTCAGCGTCCTGAGTTGCTGGGATTAAGGTGTGTGCCATAGTGGCCGGCCTTGATTATTTTTAATTATACAGTTCAGTGGTTTTAAATACATTCATCATGTACAACCATCACTTCCATCTCTATAATTGTTTTCATCTTGTACAGCTGAAACTCTATGCTCATTAAACAATAACTTTTCATTCCTGTTGTTCTCTAGCCCCTAACAACTACCATCAGCTTTCAGTCTCTGAATTTGACTACCCTAGGTACCTCTTAAAAGTGAAATCATACAATATTTGTCTTTTTGTGAGTACTTTATTTTACTTAGTGTAATGTCATCTAGCTTCATCTATGTCATAGCATGTGTCAGGATTTCCTTCCTTTATAAGGCTCAATGACCCATTCACCTGTTTGGCTCCTTGAGCTGCTGCTTCCTGCTATGAACATGAGTATATAAGTATCTCTGAGACATCATTTTCCATTCTTTTATGTATTATATGGTAACTTTCACTTTTTTAAAGAACTGCCATACTGTTTGCCATATTGGCTGTACCACTTTACATTCCCACCAACAGTACACAAGGGTTCCAGTTTCTCTACATCCTCAGCAATACTTATTTATTTATTTTTTGATTGATAGTAGCCTTCTTAATGGTTGTGAGCAGGTATTATTTTGTAGTTTTCATGTGCTTCTTCGTGATCTTTCTCTCTCTCTCTCTTATACACACACACACACACACACACACACACACACACACACGCACACAGAGTTGAATTTTTGTCTTTGAGTTAGGTTCCTGCTATGTTGCTCAGGCTCTCTTTAACTCCTGGGCTCAAGTGATCCTCCTGTTTCAGCCTCCAAGCCTATTTTTGAAGAGTTTTTATACTGTTGTTTATTTTGGGGAGTTCTCTCTAGAATCTGGATATTAATCTTTTGTCAGATACATAATTTGCAATTTTTTCATTATGTGAGTTGCCATTTTTAACTCTTTTTCATATTGTTGAGTCAGAAAATTTTAAAATTTTCATGAAGTCCATTTTGACCATTTTTTTCTTTTGATGCTTTTGGTGTTATATATAAGAAATCATTGTCAAATCTAATACGATGAAGTTTTTGTCCTGTGTTTTCTTCTAAGAGTTTTATAATTTTAGGTCTTTCATTTAGATCTTCAGTGAATTTTGAGTTGATATAGTATTAGATGGGGTTTCAACTTTGTTCTTCTCCATTTGGGTATCCAGATTTTCCAGCACTATTTGTTAAAAAGACTGTCCTTTCCTCATCCAATGGTATTGACATCCTGGTCATAAAATCATTTGACCATATATGCAAAGGTTTACCTCTGGGCTCTCTAATCTAGTCTATCCATTGTATATTCTGTGCCAGTACCACATTGTTTGCTCTTTTAATTTTATTTTTTTGAGATGGGTTTTCACTGTGTAGGCCAGGGTGACTTCTAAGTAGTTACGTATTTCCAGTTGAACTTGAACTCAGAATCATCCTGCATCAGCCTTCCAAGTGTTGGGATTACAGGTGTTTGCCCCTCTACTTGGCTTGCTTATTTTTTAATGATAAATGATAGTCGTGTATATTTATAGGTTACATTGTGATTGTTTTCTATTTATACATTGTAGAAAAATTCAGTCAAGCTAATGAATGTATCTGTCACCATGCCTTTTTTTTGTGTTGATAAAATTAAAAAGCTGTTCTTTTAGCAGTGACACATTGTTTTGATTACTGTAGTGCTGTAGTAAGTTTTGAAATCAGGAGGTATCCATCCTCCAGCTTTGTTCTTTTTCAAAGATTCTTTGGGATAACATACACATTTTAGAATGGATTTTTCTATTTTTATGAAAAATGTCATTGGAGTTTTGCTAGGAATTGCATTCATTTTGTACATAGCTTTGGGTAATATTGATATCTTAACAATATTAAATCTTTTAGCTCATGAACATGGGCTGTACCTGACATTTCATGGGCTCATGAAATGGATGTACTTCCATTTGTTTATATTTTAAAATTTTTTCTTTCAGTCTTAAGGGAAGAAAAAATCCTATATATAAGTTGATATATGAAAAAGCACAATAAAACTTAGTGAAGAAGGAACAATATAAGGAATAGAGAGGAGGAGGGAGAGAACTAGCAGAGGGGAGGGAAGATTGGGGAAGGTGGGATGGGAAGGAGAATCAATGTAGAGGGATAAAGGGAGAGAGGATAGTCTTAATATAAACAACACAATTTAAGGAGTACATTGGAAAAATAGGAGAATATAACCCAAATACACATTTGAGTTTTACTACAAATTAGTCATAAGGCTCCATAAACCTTGTAAGTTGATAAAAGTGTAACCAAAAGTGATGTAATAATTGCATAATGGAAAAAGCCAATGCTGTATTACTCTGTACCCCACCATCATTTACCAATAAAAGGAGAAAAAAATTTTTTTTTCTTTCAGCAGTGGGGTTTTATAGCTTTCATTATACTCATCTTCCACTTCCTTGGTTAATACCTAAGTGTTTTATTCTTTTTGATGCTATTGAAAATGGAGCAGCTTTTGTGATTTCGTGTTCACATTATTCATTGTATATAGAGATGCAACTGATTTTTGCATGCTAATTTTGTATCTTGCCATTTTGCTGAATTCGTTTATGAATTCTAATAATTTTTTTAGATGTGGAATTTTAAGTCCTCCCCCACCCCCACCATCTGAGAGCACGTCATCTGTAAGCAGGGATAGTTTTGCTTACTTTCTTCTTTCCAATTTGTCTATTCCCCAAACCCCTTTCTTGCCCAATTGCTCTGGCTTAAACTTGGATAGAAGTAGGAAAAGCAAGTGACTTTGCCTTCATCCTGTTAGGGGAAAAGCCTTCAGTCTTTTACCATTGAGTAGGACCTGGCAACTCCCTCCCAAAAATCAATCTGCCATTGAAAACCCTATGAACAGCAGAGAAGCACTGACAATAGTGTTTCCCCTGTTATACAGAGGGTCACTATGAGTCAGATACCGACTCGACGGCACCTAACAACAAATGATGTTCAGAGTGGGTTTTTCATGATGGCTTTTATTTTTTGGTGGTACTGGGGATCAAACCCAGGGTCTCATACATGGTAGACAATTGCTTTTACCATTAATCCACATCCTTACCCTATGTGGCTCTTATTTTTCAGTCTTTTTACTAAAGATGTGAATAGTTTACACACCATATTTATAATGTCAGGGTATTCTGACTCTGTGTTATAATTACTCAGAGCAGTAAGTTTTATATGCTCCCATATTTTCTGTTTAGTCATTCAGTTTGAAGAATTCTGCTTAGCATTTTTTTTTTTGTCCTTGTTGGGGATTGAACCCAGGACCTCATGCATGCTAGGCAAACACTCTATCATTGAGCCCAAGATTTACCTTAATTTTAATTTTTTAATTTTTTTTTGTGGTGCTGAGGATTAAACCTAAGGCCTCATACATGCTGAGCTTATGTTCTCCCACTGCACTACTTACTCTGCCTAGTATTTCATATAGCACAAGGTCTGGTGGTGATATATTCTCTCAGCTTTTATTTGGAAATGTCTTTTATCTCTTCTAAAGGATAGATTTGTTGGGTACAGTATTCTCAGTTTGCATTTTTTTCTTCAGTACTGTGAAAATCTCAAGTTCCTCTCCCTTGGTCTGAAAGGTTTCTGCTGAGACGTCAGCTGCCAGGTGAATTGGGGCATTTTTATGTTATTTGTTTCCAGTATTGAGAGTCTTCTGTTTATCTCCCATTTTTGTGGGGCTGAGGACTGAACTCAGGGCCTCAGAGAGCACAGAGCAACACTCTACCACCTGAGCTAAAACCCAGTCCCAGTTTACTTGTAGTGTTAGTTTCATTTTCTTTTGACCTTAAGCCTCAGTTTTTGTTTGGTTTTTCTTTCTTTATTATTTTTTTTAATAGTTACTTGGAGGTTGAACCCAGGGCCTTGCACATATTTTGCAAGCCCTCTAACACTGGGTTGAACTCATAGCCCATTTATTATTATTTTATTTGGAGACAGGGTCTCGCTAAGTTTCTCAGACTGCCTCTGGCCTCAAACTCATAAACCTCCTACTTCTGCTTCCTAAGTTTCTGGGATTGCAGGCATTCACCACTGCACCAGTTTTTTTTTTTTTTTTTTTTTTTTTAATAGTCTTCTAAATCTGTATTAGTCTGCAGCTGTAGCCCTGTGGCGTTCGATCCCATCAGATGTGGGAAGCTAAACAGAGTCAGGCCTGGTTAGTACTTGGATGGGAGACCGCCTGGGAACACCAGGTGTGGTAGGCTTGGGAGAAGGACCCAGCAACCCACTTACAAATAAACAATCAGCCATTGAAAATCCTATGAATAGCAGAGAAGCACTGACAATGGTGTTTTGCCTGTTGGATATAGGGTTGCTATGAGTTGAACACCGACTTGACGGCACCTAACAACAACACATCTATATTAACACTTACCTCATAGCAGTGATGTAAAGACTGAACAGAAGAGTGGATAGAAAGTTTAGAACCCAGAAACTGATATTCAGGCATTTATTAAGTTCTCAATAAATGGTAAAAAAGTTAGACCTTTTTTTCTTTCTAGTTTCATCTCTTGCCATCTCTTGCCTTGCGTGTTGTGCTCCAACAAGATTGTTGTTGTTGTTAGGTGCTGTTGTCAGGTTTGACTCATGATGACCCTAATGTACAACAGAACAAAACACTCCTGGACACTCTGCCAGGCCTGGTACTGTTGTCAGTGCTTCTTTGCTATTCATAAGGTTTTCAATGGCTGATTGTTTTGGAAGTGGATTGCCAGGTCCTTCTTCCTAGCCTGTAGCATCTGGTATTCCCAGGTGATTTCCTGTCCAAAGACTACACAGGCCGACCCTCCTTCCCTTCTGAGATCAGGTGGGATTGGATGGCGGGGTGCTGTGGCTTCAGACAACAAAAGATTATGGTTCCTACTGTTTTCATGGCTCTATGGATCCATTCATGATACTCCCTCTGCCTGGCACAGGGGCTCTCTTCCCTTTTGGCTTAATATACATCTGTTCTTGTTTCAGTATTTGCTCAAGTGTGCTACGTCCTATCAAAAACATTCTCCTTTGATCCTTGCCTCTCCTCCCTTTCAGTCCTCAGCTGAGTACACTTTCCGCTGTGCTTTTATTGTGTGGTGGGCACAGACTTCTGTCTTGGCATCTCTCTGTCTTAAGGCTTATTATTTATATGGCTACTTCATCCTTTTATATGATAAAACTTTAATTCCCAGAATATTGTGTATAGAAGGCACTTTAACATTTGAATAATTTCATACATTCTTTTCTGTGTCTTCCTAAACATAAAATTGTCACAGAGCTCCCTAGGTATCAGTCTCTAAGCACTGTTTGCCAGGCAGTATCATGATAATTTTGACTCAGAAAATGTCACCTAATAAGCTGCTAGAATATTTGGTCAAAATACTCATACACCGTACTTCTCATAGGTTTATACACTATTTCTCATTATTTGTGTTTTGAAAATAAGTCCCATTAAAATTGGACATTTCTCAATCCATGAGCAAGGGAGAACCTTCCACTATCTAGTGTCCTTTGTGATTTCTTTACTGTTTTGAAGTTTTCCTTGTAGAGATCTTTGGAATCAATCTACCCAAAGGCCCTGAAGATCTCTACAAGGAAAACTTCAAAACACTGTAGAAAGAAATCGCAGAGGCTACTAGAAGGTGGAAGGACCTCTCCTATTCATGGATTGAAAGAGTCAATATTGTAAAAATGGCTATACTACCAAAAGCAATTTACAGACTTAATGCAATCCCCATTAAAATCCCAATGACAGACTTTGCAGAAACAGAAAAAATAATCTAAATATTCATGTGGAAACATAACAGACCACATATAGCAAAACAGTCTTAAGCGGCAAAACCAATGTAGGTTGGATAACAATTTCTGACTTTATACTACAGGGCTGTAGTAGCAAAAACAGCTTGGTACTGGCACAAAAATAGACCTGAAGACCAATGGAAGAGAACTGAAGACCCAGAAATACACCCATGCAACTACAGTGACCTGATTTTGACAAAGGGGCTAAGGACACAAAATGGAGAAAAGGTAGCCTCTTCAACAAATGGTGCTGGGAAACTTGGATATCCATCTGCAGAAAAATGAAAACAGACTCGTACTTCGCAATTTGCTTGAGAATCAACTTGAAATGAATAAAATACCTCAACATAAAATCAGAAACCTTAAAACTACTAGAAGAAAAGATAGGAAACATGCTTCAACACATAGGCATAGGAAAGCATTTCCTTAACAAGACTCCAGTTGCTCAGGTAGTTGCACCAAGAATTGACAAAGAATTACATGAAACTAGAAAGCTTCTGTACAGCAAAGGAAACAATCAACAGAGTTAAGCAAGAGCCCGCTGAATGGAAGAAAATCTTTGCATCCTACACATCCGACAGAGGACTAATTTCTAGAATTTACAAAGAACTCAAGAAAGCAAATCCCAAGACAACAAACAACCCAGTTCACAAGTGGGCAAAGGAACTGAACAGACAATTCTCAAATGAAGTTTGTAAGGCTAAGAAACACATGAAAAAATGCTCACTATCCCTAGCCATTAAGGAAATGCAAATCAAAACAGCTCTGAGATTCTACCTAACTCCAGTAAGAATGGCCAAGATCACCTAAACAAATAATCACAAATGCTGGCGAGGATGTGGAGAAAAAGGAACCCTCTTACACTGTTGGTGGGAGTGTAAATTGGTTCAACCACTTTGGAAATCAATATGGAGATACCTCAAAAAACTAAAAGTAGAACTGCCATTCGACCCAGCTATACCACTACTGGAAATACACCCAAAGGGAGATGAGTCATCATACCACGGAGACACTTCCATCTGTATTTTCAATGCAGCACTCTTCACAATAGCAAGGGTATGGAACCAACTAAGATGCTCATCAACAGAATGGATAAAAAAAATTATGGTACATGTACACAATGGAATATTACTCAGCAGTAAAAAGATGAAATAATGTCATTTGCAGTAAAATGGATGGAACTAGAAAATATCACCTTAAGTGAATGAACACAAGCTCAAAAAGAGAAGTACCATATGTTCTCACTCTATGTGGAAGCTGAATCTTAAAGGAAGAAAAATCTCTATACACAAGTTGACATATAAAAATGCACAATTAAACTTAGAGAAGAAGGGGCAATATAAAGAGTAGAAAGAAGGAGTGTGGGGACTAGCAAAGGGAAGCAAAGACTGAAGAAGATGGGATGGGGAGGAAAAACATTGTAGAGGGATAAAGGGGGAGAGGATAATCTCAATGTAAATAATGCAACTTCATGAGTACATGGGAAAAATATATTCCCATTTCTAATTATGTCACTACCATTCTCTTACCTAGTTTGCCCTACCCTTTTCATTATCTGTTAGTCACAGAACCCTTCAAAGTGTCATTCAGATGAGTCTCTTTTTTTCTGGATATTTAAATCTTTAAGTTGACATGTGTTACCTCTCTTTGATTTTGAACACATAAAAACACAGTTCTTCACTTATAATGTTGTTGTTAGGTGCCATTTAGTTGGGTCCAATTCATAGCAACTGTATGTACAAGAGATGAAACACTGTCCGATATTGTGCCATGCCCAGCACTATGCTAGTGTTTCTCTGCTATTCATAGGGTCTTTGATGGCTGCTTGTTTTGGGATTATTTTGGGAGTGGCCTGCCAGGTCCTCCCATTTTTGTGGTGCTAGGGCCTGAATGCAGGGCTCAGAGTGCATGGAGTACTCCACCAACTGAGGTAAATCCCTCACATATAATACATGTACTGTAAATTTTATTTTTTCTCACAGAACACTAGGGTTGCAATTAATCCTTTTATTATCTTACCATATTATTCCATATAATATTACATCAAATTAATGTTCTAAACAAAGTGTAATCCAAATAAGGTAGCACTGGATTATATTTTTTCCTGTATCATTTTTAATGTAAAGAGTTAATTTTCTTAACTCCTCAATAAGATTGAGTGCCTTGATAGTACTACTTGTTATTTTTAATATCTCGTTTGTAGTGTAGTGACAGTTATAAAGCCAGCTCTGGGATTTAGCTCAGTTGGTAGAGCGCTGCGCTGCAGTTTCTGAGGACCCGAGTTCAATTCCCAGCACCGCAAAAATGGGAGAAGGGCCTGGCAATCCACTCCCACAGCAATCTTGAAACAGTCAGCCATTGAAAACCCTATGAGGGTCACTATGAGTCGGATACCGACTCGACGGCACACAACAACAACAACAACAACAACAACAACAACTCAATGGTAGTCTGTAGAGCATAATTTATTGTTGAATAAGAACAGAATACTGCTGCTAATTTTAGGAACCATGGTAGTGTGTGTTTGTGTGTGTGTGCGTGTGTGTGTGTGTGTGTATAATATTTATAGTTTTAGAAACAAGGATATAGAGCAGTGGTTCCTCAACTTTTTTTGGCACCAGGGGTGGGTTTTGTGGAAGACAGTTTTTCGATGGGCCTGGGGTAAGGAGAAGGTGGTTTCAGGATGATTGATGTGATTGGGAATGGCTGAAAATACGGATGATGCTTGCTGTGTGGCCTAGTTCCTAACTACCAGTCTGTGGCCCAGGTGAAGACTACTGGTGTAGAGTTTTCTTAAGTATAAGAGTAGTCTTACCCATAAAAAGAATTTGAGTGATACATCAATATCTTTGATATTGATGTTTAATATTGAAACTTGATGGATGCTGCATAGGATTCATTTACAGTTTTTCTTTTTTAGAAATGATTTACACAATATGTGGAATACTTCTAGCCCAGCTGTACAAAATGTCTTAATTTTGATGCATTATATGATGCTTTTATTATAATTTGTTCTAAATGACTGCATGTACTTAAGAAACCTAATTCTCCCTAAATGATCTTGTCTGCCAGTATCACCTATGTGGTAAGAAATAGCAGAGTGGTGGCCCCCTATAATGTGAATTTTTCATTATTCCCTAGTGGTAATTCACAAGTTTTGCAGACTTTTGAGATCAACCATTGTGTTTGTTACATCACAGACTATTGGTACGAACTAATTGGCTTTCTGAGCTGGTCAGCTCATAATATTTGAATTAAAAAGAACTTTTTGAATTTTGAAGAACAAGGTGTATTACAAAAGGTGTACTGAATCCTGACAACTATTCGAAAATAGTAAATTATTATTTTTGTTAATTAGTGGCTTTGACTTCATTTCTTTTATATAGGTGGTATATGATGGACTTTTTGGTACAAATACGAATTCAAAGTTAAGAACATTATCCCTGCAATTTGTGCATCACATTTGTATAACGTAAGTCTTTTGACCTATTGTAACTGTGAAATTTTCAGCTGTTAGAATGATGAAATGATGCAAGTCTTTTTTGTATCTTACTGAGAAAACAATCCTGTTTACTCTTTTTAAAAATTTTTAGTTTTAATGGATTATTTAAAATTACTTCACGTGTCTCAAAGTTTTTAAAGTAATCATCTGAAATGATATACAATTCTTATCTCGCTTTATGTTTTTTTTTGAAGGTGTCCAGAAATCAAGATTAAGCCATTAGGTCCAATGCTTTTGAATGGCCTCACTAAGCTAATCAATGAATATAAAGAGGTAAGTAACTCATCTTTTAAGTTTTGACATTTTATAATTTAAAAATATTTTCTATAATCTTTCTGGTTTACCTGTTGATGTAGTTAATGTTTGCTGCTATTCATTGTTTCTTCACATTTTTGCTTAATGTCGTGCAGATGCAGATTTCAGAAATTACTGCCATTTATTGCTTTTTTAAAAAAGAAATGAATATTATAACTGATACTAATCTTGAGGGGTCTTAACACATTTTTAGATTGTTTTAAAATAAGTGCATTTGATGCTCCCTCAATATATTATGCAAAAATGCAATTAAAGGAAATTAATTTTATGGTCCCATATGGGACTATTCGGATTTGTCTTATACTGGCAAGCAATATTAATTGTTAGGGGCTGAGATTTTATTGATTCAAAATCCTGTCAAAACATGCATTCAGTAAATTTTTGATTCCTTAAGGATGAGGATTCCCTTGGATTACAGATTTTAGAATCCTGTTTTTCTCTCCTATATATATTTCTTACAATCTTTAGAATTTTAGGAAAATATGCTAGGAAAAGGTAAGGTTTTAAGAAGTCTAGTTAGCATTAATTTCCTCAGTGTTAGCTAAACATGAATGCATGTTTGCAGTAATATGTAGTGAGATCAAGGTCTTGCTATCCAAGTTAGAATAGGATTTGAATCATAGTTTTGTTATTTGGAGACGTACTTCAATTATTTGGACTTATTTTCTTTATCAGAAAAAATAACATAATACTACGTTATTGGGTTATTATAAAGATTAAATGAATTAATATACACAAATTATTCAGTACAGTCAAGGCACATTAGTAGATGATATTATTAATGAAAAACTGTTCATTTGTTATGCAGCTGTGCTTTAAGGATAAGTTGTAGGCCTGGCTTTCTCTTAACTTTTTTCTCCTGTTAAATAATGCTTGTCTGGTTTTTAAAGTCAAGGAAACCTTTTATTTATTTTATGGTGTAGATAATCAGATGCTTTAGAGTCATTAGTAAAAATGGAAATACTTTGGGTCTTGTGGAGAGAAACAGTGCATTTCAAAGTATTAAAGTATCCGGATAAACTACAGGACCCTAATCCTCCTCCTCCAGGTGACTTCTGCATACCTTCTCAACAGATGAATTCATAATAGTGATTATTCAGATATAGAAGGGTAAAGTCTAAGTTAAATGTGTAAACTTCATTTGGCAGAAGTTTGTTGCTGTGTTCTAAGTTAAAACCACATGAAATTCTATATGTATCTTTAGGAGGGAATCTTACTAATTCATTTGATGACTCTGACCCCCTTAATTTTTATTATGGTGGAAGACATGAGAGGAAGCTGCTTATTATCATCCATATTTTTAGAAAATTGCACTTTTGCTGTTGGAATTTTGGTGAGAGAGGGAGGATCCTATTCTGTTACACCAGTGATGAATTTTCTAATAAGCTAAGGTGTTTTCCTAGTATGTTGAAGATGAATTTTGGTGTTTTCAGAATACATGGTGTTGAAAATATCCTGAACATAGCACCAGCTAAGAGAAACCTTTCATGTATGACCACTGCATTTTCTTTTTGGAATGAATTGGGAATGCAAGGTTTTGTTTGGTTTTCCCTTTTAGTAGTGTGATGGATTTTGGGTTTGGACATTTTTGTTGTTGTTGTTCAGCTGCCATTATCATGTGGCTAGGCAGAGTGAGACTTAGGTTTAACAGGGAGTAAAATAATGCATATAATTGCAGCAAAAAGGTTTTGCTGTTTACTGTATTTTTTGTTTTGTCTGTTTTCTGTTCTTTTCTTTTTCCTTTTCATTTTTTTTTTAATTTCAAGGACCCTAAACTACTGTCAATGGCATATTCAGCTGTTGGAAAACTTTCCAGGTGAGTAAACTCTTTTTTAGTGAGAGATATCCTGTTGGACTTAGAAAAATTATGTGGCATATGATAATGGATGGAGAGTAAATTTGTTGTGAGTCTGAAAGGAAAAGTATTTAATGGCCACAGGTTATATAGAAATACCTTCTTTGTAGAAGAAAAAGGATGAGACATTTTAATTTATAGCTGAAGATATATTACCGTAGTAAATGTACTCTTGAAATGAGATATTGAACTGAATTGTGTCATAATGGGTTACAAGTTTTGTACTCAAGAGATGTTTGGTTAACCTTAAGTGTTCTTTGTTGCTACTTAACTGCTAAACCTTAAAATCCCAGTGGTTAAGATTTGTCTAGCAATTCTTTTTTTCTGATCGTTTTTATATTATGAATGTGAGTGGCCCTGCTTTCAAAGAGGTATTTATTTTCTTATGCTCAGTATGACTTCCTTATTTCATTTCCTCCTGGTTTCATCTTCCTTCACTGTATTTCAAAGCAGAGAAATCGAGATGAAATGTCCTCAGGGACACCATGTGCTGCTTCTGCCCCAAGTACAGATTCTGTATTGGCCTGTGTAGACTAGGTGCTTGTTCTTCTCCACTGTGCAGGGAAAGAAGCTTTGGGGTTTAGGCGAAAAGTGACCCCCTATTCACTTACACAGCACAGAGTTGTCAGCAAACTTTGTCACATGGCAGGAAGTAGCAAACCCCCTTACCATAGTAGCACTTAGTTTAAATTGCAATTTTGTCTTTATTTCTTTTTTTCATGTAAAAATCAGAAATGTTAACTGAATGCATGGAATATTATAGAAGGAATACATGGAAAAAATAAATACTAGCCAAGGGTTACATGAATTAGATAGTTGAAGAATTAAAAAAGTATTGGGCTCTGAGGGGTGGAAATGATCTGATGATGCTAACATTATATTCAGAGGGATGAAAATGTGAGTTCAGGAAAATTTGAATGTAGTTTTATTTTCTTCCTATTTCATCACGCAGAAATTTATGATAATAACGATACACTTGTATTCTCTTACAGTCGAATGCCACATTTGTTCACTAAGGATATAGCTCTTGTGCAGCAGCTTTTTGAAGCCTTATGTAAGGTAGGGAGACTGCTGGTAAGTTTACATTTTCTACCTGGTTGCTTACCTGGAAATCAACAGGGAGAGAAACACAATTTTTAATGTCTTTATAGGAAGAGCCTGAAACTCGACTTGCTATTCAAGAAGCATTATCTATGATGGTTGGAGCTTATAGTACTTTGGAAGGAGCACAGCGAACTCTTATGGAGGCACTTGTGGCTTCTTACTTAATAAAGGTAGGTCCACTGTGTGAACAACAATGCCTGGTAGTATACACATTTTACACTAAAAAAACTTTTAAAAGTCAACACATAAAAATCATACATATATATGAAGTATCATGTGATGTTTCAGTACATGTGTGTATTGTATGCTATTCAAATAAAGATAAGGATATCTGTCTCCTCAAACATTTATCATTGCTTTGTGGTGAGAAGTTAAAAATCCTTCTAGCTTTTTTGAAATATGTAGTACATTATCATTTGTAGGCACCATTTTATGCACTAGAACACCATAACTTATTTCTTCTAAGTAACTTAGTACTTGTAGACCAATTTTTCTGCATCTCTCCCTGTCTCCTACTTTCTTCAGACTCTGATAACCACTGTTCTGCCCTTAGCTTCTATAAGGTTAACTTTTTTATATTCCACATGAGAGAGATCATATGGTATTTGTCTTTCTGTGCCTGTCATATTTCATTTAACTTAGTATATTACAGTCCCATCCATGTTACTGCATATATCAATATTACATTTTACCTTTTTTCTTTTTTGCATGGCTAGAGATCAAACAGAGGACCTGTTCATACTAGGCAAGCACTCTATCATTGAACAGTATTCTCATCCTTTTGTATTTTTTATTTTGAAACAAGGTCTTGCTAAGTTGCACAGCCTGCCTCTGGCCTTGAACTCATGATCCTCTTGCCTCAGCCTCTAGAGTTGCTGGGATTACAAGCATGTGCCATAGCAATAGGTGGGAAAACTTTTCTTAATGGCAAGTCTTCCACATTGGAAGTATTTTGTCATCTTAACAGGTAGCTGAGCACTATAGTTCATTGGAGTAGAATTCTCCAGTAACATTGAGGGAAAAACAGAAGGAAAGAAAGAAGTTTTGTATGTCAAAATGTATCTGTAGGAAGTGAGTCAGTACTACCTTATGTGCTCTTCTTCTTTCTAGTCTTCTTTATTTGGCTTTCATGGGAGTTTGTAGACTTTAGTTGTGCTGTGGGAGCTTCTTTTGTACATAGGGTCACTATGAGTCAGATCCAACTTGATGTTAGCCAACAACAATATAATATAATATAATAAAAATATGTATCATGTATTTGATTTAGTAAGTTTTTTTTGTCCTGCATTTTTAGAAGTAGAAAGAGGAGGAAATTGGAAAAGGGAATGATGCCAAAAAATATTGGTGAGATTAATATAAATTATGTCCTAGTAAAATTAGGCTGACATGCTTTAGTACATTTATATTGAGGGAATTCTTTGAGGTTCAGAAAGGTATCTGGTTTCTAGTGAAATATGACAGGGTTAAATTGTGCCATTATGTATATTCAGAAAGCTTACTATATAGAGAGTCCTATTGTTAAATGTTGCTGCTATCTGGTTCACATGATTCATAGCCATAAGTATCATGGGAAAAAACTTTTAGTTTTATCTGGAAGCTCATTAGAGTAGAGTACTTTAAACTTTCCCTAGGTAACCTTACAAGCAAGTGTGATGCTTGTTATAGTGCTAGTAAATACAGTGTCTACTCATGCAGATGAAATCATGTAGCATTATTACCAAGCCAAAGCTAATTTCTTTTCTTTTTATAGAGTACATTTAAAGCAACCAAACTCTAAGCAATTCATATAATTTAAACTAGTCCTTAATGTCATTGCTCTTTAATGTAGCTCAAGGGATGCCAGATAGCAATAGTACCAGAATGAAAATACTATATATATTTCTTAACATCTCTCTTATTTCACTTATGTTCATGGCTAGAGGAATGAGCTAGGGGGAAGATACATGATAGCCTTCAGAATCAATAAATCCTAAAACTGGATGAACTTTGTATTCATTAATTATTAATCTAAATTAAGTGAATATATGTACATAGTTGAGTCTTCGCACTAGAGTCATTGTTAACTTTAGAACTAATCTGAGAATGTTGGAGATATTTATAGGAATTCCAAGTAAGCTCTGATCCTGTCCCTTGCAAAACACCTGAATTTCACTTGTGTGACTAACATTGTGAGGGCTGGGAACATAGAAGTAATAGCCAAAAACAGTCACAGTGATCCTAGTCCCAAGGTTTGTGCTGAAAGACATGCATGTACACATAATGTATAGAGAAATTTCTAGTTAGGATCTTTGTGGGTCTTCCCCTCTTTACTTAGAGGATCCTCTTAGGTCAAAAAAGTAATATCACTGTTCCAGAGATATTTAAACAGCATCATTTAAGCTTTTGAACAGGGCTGGGGGTGTAGTTTAGTGGTAGAATGTGTTTCTAGCATGCACAGAGTTCTGGGATCAGTCTCTAGCACCCCCCCACACACACATAAAAGAGATCTTAGTAATAATTTGTCTTGATTTTATTGATTTAGGCACATATTTGATGAAATGTCAACTTAAATTTTAAATTATTTATAATTAGAATGTCTTCTCTTGACTGAGTTGCTGATAATTGAATTTATTTGTTTTTTTTGGGGGGTGGGTGTGTGTCGGTGTTTTTTTTATGTGTCCAATAGCCTGAAGTTCAAGTTCGACAGGTGGCTGTGAAATTTGCCAGCACAGTGTTTCCCTCAGATCATATACCTTCCAGATACTTGCTCCTACTAGCTGCGGGAGATCCGTAAGTTTCAAAAGATGCTAATTTGAATTTGGGCTTGTTTTAAATTTATTTGAAAATTACTAAAATTTATGTTGTTTGCACAGTTGATCTTTCAGGTTTGGAAGCAATTATTAAATAGCTAAAAACCCTTGATATGACCTATAATCATATATCTGTATATTTATATCTATAGATTGAGTTATATGTGTAGGGTTATGGATATAGCTGTATAATATTTATAGGTTACATGTATATCTATAATAACTGGTGTATAGATAATATAGAAAAATGTTTATGAAATAGTCATGTGTGAATAAAGAAAATTATATAATTATATATGTAATATACCTCTAAAACCTAATAGCTAATATAAAAAGGACTGTCATTGATCAGTTAATATACATATTTTAATATTTTTTATCTTGATGAATATCATTTTATATCTAATATACTAAGATTTTAAAATGAGGTGTATATTGGTTCTTTTAATTTAAAAAAAGTTATTTTTAACATATTAAATGCAATGATAATGATCCCAGAATTGCCTTCCACATCAGAAAGCCAGTGTAGCCAATAGCGTGGTTAAACAGTTATTGTTACCCTAAGAAAAGTGAATTTTGTCCATGGTTCTGTCCATGTTAGATCATGGAACTAAACTTTATTGGATGTTGGATGAGCAGGTGAGTGATTCTTTTTGTGACTTTTCTTTAAAAATAAGTTGTAAATGGAGTCAAAGATCAGCCTTTTCAATAGAGTTGCTTCTAATCCCTCTACATAATGAAGCTATAATTGACTACACATTTTTATGCTCTGACAAGAAACTACTTTAACATACCATCAGCAGCTAATTACTATGCCCCCCAAACCCTCAGGTCCAGGATAAAACAAATGACCAAAAAACATACAATAGTTTTATTTTTTTAAAAAATAGCAAAATGGGAAGATTTAAAGCAATAATCTTTCACATTAAAAAAAAAAGTTATTTTTAGAGACCAAGTTTCATAAATTTTTTACTTTAAAAAAATGTTTTACAAAATATCATTCTTCCAATCAAAAACTTTCCTATAGGTTATGTATAGCTTTCTGCCAGAAAGATTACAGTTTAACATTCAAAGGGAAGAAGTTTTTTTAAATAGCTACCCAGCTATAAAACCTGTAAGAAATGGAGATTTTTTTTTAAAAAGTGCTCTTCAAATGTGAAAGAAAGTACATATTAGATTTTGTATTAATGAATTATATTACTATGTTTATAGTGTACGATGTTTTTATTCAAGTTTTTTGAAATTGAGACATCCCTTTAAACACCATATGTACATGTAATGAGGAATATGTGTACCTATTAAAACAACTCTTACCAAATCTATCATGCATCTTTATTTCAGTGACATTTTAAAATCCATGAAGCAATCTGTCATAATATTAAACCATTATTATATTTAATATTTAGAGTTTTTGTATCTTTTAAATGAGATTCTTATATTTCAAAGTTTCATTTATGCCAATGAGGGGTTTAAATAAAATTAAGCATCCTTTGATCATTCAAATTCCCTTTCCATAAACTTTTATAGTCCATTTTTTCTAAAAAATGTGTAATTATTTGATAACAGTTTGAATATTCTCGTTAGCCCAACTGCATGCCTTTGCTGTCATTTCTTCCCTAAAAATTGTATATATTTTGATATATATTTATTTATTTATATCTATATCTGCGTGTGTGTGTGTGTGTTTGGTTGGCATTTTAACTGAATATCACATGTATTGCCAGGTCTGGACTTTTGGTTTCTGATCATGGCTGCTTTTTCTCATTCATTTGCATTTAGATTTGATTAAAGAGGTTTTGGATTGTTAGACTTGATTCTCGTGGCCTGTTGTTTCTCATTTTTCTGCCTCAGTTTCTTGTTCACAAGCCTGAGAGTTAAGGTTCATGTTAGAGTATGAATTTATGTACAGAGAATTAAGCAAAACTCTTAACCAGTGCCCCTGGTCTGTAAGTGCTGAAAATTATTTTTATTTACAAAACCAAATCCAATGCAAGACTAAATCAATAGTGTTTCTTCTTTAGTTAAAATTGTTCCAGTCAAATGAAAGTCCTGTGGCAACTTGAGGCTTTGCTTATTAATTTATTTTCAACTCTTTATAAGAGACTGTTAGGAAAACTGGACCTAATTCAGAGGCAATTATGGACTTTTGAAAAACATTTCTATGGTATCTAAATAAGAATATTGTTGAGGTCATTTTCTAGGTGGTCTGAAATTGGTTGGGTTTTACATTTTTAAGTATTAATGTCACTTACCAATGACCAGTTGTACAGAATTGTAACTGAACTGCGTAGAGGTAAGTATCTGGGTTGGTGTACAGAACACTGGACAGCCACAGAATTTTAAAATGTGTCTCATAGTTGCTTGTGATTTGTCTCTAATAAAGGAAAAGCATACACACAGAAATTTACGTAATGAATTGCAATATCCTTTCTTAGTTTGTCTATGAGTAAAAATGAAACCTATAAGCCAGATGGGCCTGCAGCCATACCACTGTGGCGTCTGATGCCGTCAGATCTCAGAAGCTAAGCAGGATCAGGCCTAGTTAGTACTTGGAAAGGAGACTTCCTGGGAACACCAGGTGCTGTAGGCTTGAGAGAAGGACCCGGCAACCCACTCCCAAAAAACAATCAGCCATTGAAAACACTATTGAATAGCAGAGAAGCACTAACAATAGTGTTTCACCTGTTGTACCCAGGGTTGCTATGAATTGGACACTGAGTTGATGGCGCCTAACAATAAGCCAGATGACTCCCCACATCTCATTAAATTTCCAAAAAGAAGTAATTTCTTCTAATACATTTTATTGAGTCTTTACTTAGATAGGCAAAAATGTATTTAAGACATTGTCTCAGAACTCTAGCTACCAAATAAAATTCCTGTTTTCATTCTTCAAATGATCATTTTCCATTTGGTGAAGTTTATTTTTTATTGTTATTTGTCTTTCTATAAGACGAGAAGAAGTTCATGGAGAAGCACAACGAGTATTAAGGTGTCTTCCTGGTAGAAACAAAAAAGAAAGTGCTTCTAAGCAGATGCCTTCTTTTCCAGAAATGGTATATTATATCCAGGAAAAGGTATGGCTTTTAACAGTAGGTAGGTAGTTTAAAACAGTAATGGATGATGAAAATAAATATAAATATTTAAAAATGAAAAACATAACCACTAAATGGTAAAGCTTTTGGCAATGTTAATATTTATAGTAAGAGGAAGGTACAAAGTGAGTAGAAAAATATTCTTAAATATAATTAATTTGTTTCACCTAAATCTAAATGATTTATAATTTCTTTCATGCTTGTCAACATTTTGGCTGTTTAAAATTTTTCCCTTGGTATGACATACTTAAAAATACATCTTTTTGTTTCTATTTTACTTTTTGTTTTGTTATTATTATTGTTATTATTTTGCTGTGCAGAGGATTGAATCCAGGTCCTTGTGTGTGCTAAGCAAGTGCTTTACCACTAAGCTTTATTCCAAGCCCTTCCTTTTTATTTTTAATGGCATTATTTAGGATAATGTAAGTTTAAGAATGCTTTGGGGAGAAATTCAGGTTTTTTCTACCATGATCATCCTGTCTGCTTTTGTAAATCTCTCCTTTTGCCCAGGTTTTCTGGGCATTGGTGGTAATGATCCCTTTCCCTGACTGTTCCGTTTTGTACATCAGTGTTTGACTGTGTTAGATGATACCTTACTGCCTTTCACATTTACTAGTGATTCTAGCTTTTTGCTAGGTTGGTACTGGAAGGGAGCTGGAAGCCAGTATGCAGCATCCAAATTATTCTCTTTTTCGCTGCACAGTCATATTTGTGGTCTGAAGGTGTCCTGTGCTTGTATTTTCCTCCTACTTTCATTAGTAATGAAATTAACTGGCATTCTGTGGCTTAGGGTAAGGTAACAATGTAAGAAGATGTCTGGGGTAGGTTTATTCTTTTTAAAATAAGCTAGTAAAAACCATGTGGGAAAAAGGCAATACACTGCCATTTAGGGTCATACATAATATGCAGGGTTTTTTTTTCTTTCTTTTTTTTTTTTTCTTTAGTACTGAGGGATTGAACCCTGGGCTGCAAATACTTTGCAAGCCCTCCACCAATGGTACATCCCTAGCCCCCTTTTTATTTTTTATCTTGAGTCAGGGTATCACTAAGTTACGCAGACTACCTCTGGCCTAGACCTTGCTAGGATAATAAGCATGCATTACCACTTCCAACCATTAGCAGGACTAAGAGGCAAATGGTTTGATTAGAAAAGGTGAATGCAAACTGTTGTCAGTAAAGTAGCTGGAAATACAGTTATTTTGAATTGAGGAAGGATGCATGTACTCCATTTTTCAGTAAATGTGTTTGTGTTGGGTTTATTTTTATTAGGCTTCCCATCGAATGAAAACTCCAGTCAAATACATGACCGGGACCACTGTCCTTCCATTTAACCCAGCAGCATTTGGAGAGGTAGGACTTTCGTATCTTTCTGTAAAGGTTCTTAAAGGTAACACCATACCAAAAAGACCATCTTTTCGTGTTGTAAGTAAACCTATATTATGGTATCATTGTTCTTTTCTGTTTATTGAAAGAAAAAATGCAGTATTTAGTACTATTTTAATTCATAATTTTTAATTCATAATTATCTCAGTAAGGCTCCCCTTTCCCCTCACTGCATTGCTGGGGATCAAACTCAAAGCCTTGTGCATGCTAGCCAAGTGCTGTACGACTGAGCCACATCCCCACCCTTCATGAGATGCTTTCTGTGAAAGAACCAGGTGCTCTGTATTAATTACTGTTGGGCTTCTGTAGCAAATTAGATTTGAGTTTTAAAGCCAATGTATAGTTGAAGTTGTTAGAGTTTTCTAGGTTTAGAAGTTAGAGAATTAATTTTTCACTTTATTAAGGGAAATTTTATGCTTTTGATTATTGAATTGCACTAATTAAATTATAAGAAGTAATCTTGTTTAGAACTGAGTAAAAAGAGAGCTAAGGGGATAGCCTAGTGGTAGAGCATATGCTTAGCATGTGAAAGGCCCTGGGTTCCATCCCTAGCACCAAAAAATACTGTGTTTTCATTTTAACTTCATTAAGAAAACACCTTTTAGATTTGTAAAAGCTTGTTATTTAAATTTTGTTCCATTATAGTAGTTCAGTTAATATTGTTGTTGTTGTTAGGTGCCGTCGAGTCGGTATCCGACTCATAGCGACCCTCAGAGGGTTTTCAATGGCTGACTGTTTCGGGATTGCCTTGGGAGTGGATTGCCAGGTCCTTCTCCCACTTTTGCGGTACTGGGAATTGAACTCGGGACCTCAGAGACTGCAGTGCAGCGCTTTTGGGGCTGGGATTTAGCTCAGTTAATATACTGAGTCATTTTTCTTGGTTCCCATGAGGATTGGGAAAGCTTTATGTAGGGGAGTGGGGAAGTTAAAACTGGAAATTGTCATTTTGAGGAATACTCACCCACACTTACCTTTTGAAAAGCTTATCTGGTATTCCTGTTTTTTTTTTCTTGGTTTTAGATAGTTCTGTACTTGCGCATGTGCCTAGCTCATAGTGCAGGGGTGGTGCCTACCTCTCAGAGCTTGGCTGATATGCAAGATCATGCTCCAGCCATTGGTCGCTACATACGAACCCTAATGTCAAACAGTCAAGCAGGAGCCTCCTCATCATCTAGTAAGAGTGGAGAAAGCAATCCTGTTCAGATCTACATCGGCCTGCTTCAGCAGCTGTTAGCAGGTGTTGGAGGTAGGACATTGTGATGTTAAGGAAAGACATGAAAGCAAACATTTAATTTAAAATTCACCTAAGAATTCATAGCTAAATCTTTCTACCTCTTCACATCTGTAACTGAACATTAATCTTTGATTTTTTCCTAAACTTATTGCGTTATCCTTGATAGAATATTTCTCTTTTCAGAAAGATGTTTTAGTAGTATATACATATGTATACTTTTACTTTAGAAGTGGATATGACGGGCCCGGGCACGGGTGGTGGCGCATACCTATAATCCCAGCAGCTGGGGAGGTGGAGGCAAGAGGATCGCAAGTTTGAGATGAGAGGCAGTTTGTGTAACTTAGCGAGACCCTGCCCCCTCCAAAAAAAATGAAAAAAAAGAAGGGCTAGGGTGCAAAGCATGCAAGTGCGAGGCCCTGGGTTCAACCCCCAGGACCGCAAACAAAACAAAACAAACAAAGAGTGGATGTGAAGAGCAGGACATCCTTATGATAGACAACTAATCTATGATGTTGTTAGGTACTGTCGAGTTGGGTCCTACTCCTAGTGACGCTATGTACAACAGAATGAAACACTCTCCAATTCTGTGCCAGGCACACGATCTTACATTATATTTAAGCCCATTGTTGCAAACACTGAGTCAGTCTATCTAGTTGAAGGGTTTCTTTTTTGTTGTTGTTGACCTGCCACTCTCCTAAAGATAATGTCCTTCTCGAGGGATTTTCCCCTCCTGTTGACATATCCAAAATATGTAAGACACAGTCTAGCCATCCTTGCTTCCAAGGAGCTCTCTGGTTGCACTTCTTCTAGGACAGGTCTGTTGGTTCTTTTGGCAGTCCATGGAATATTCAGTATTTTTCTTCAGCACCATAATTCAAAAGCATCAATTCTTCTTCTATCTCTCTCATTTGATGTCCAGCTTTCGCAATCCCATGATGTGACTGAAAATACCATGGCATGAGTCAGGTGCACCTTTATCTTCAATGTGATGTCTTTACTTTTCAATAATTTAAAGAGGTCTTTTGCCACGCCTTTTCCCAATGCAATGTGTCTATTGATTTCTTAACTGCTGCTTCCATGGGTGTTGATTGTAGATTCAAGTGAAGCAAAACCTTGAATAATCTCAAACTTTTCTCCATTTATTATAAAGTTGCATACTGACCCAGTTGTAAGGTTTTTTGTTTTGTTGATGTTGAGGCACAATCCATACTGAAGGCTGTATTCTTTGATCTTCAATAGTAAATGTTTCAAATTCCCTTCACTTTCAGCAAGCAGAGTTGTGTCATCTGCATCTTTCTCCAATCATGATGTCATGTTCGTCTTCATAAAGTACACCTTCTTGGATTATTTGCTCAGCATAGAGATTGAAGAAGTATGGTGAAAGGATACAGCCCTGATGCGCACCTTTCTCATCTTTAAACCAGGCAGTGTTTCTTTGTTCTGTTAGGACTGCCTTCTGGTCCATGTATAGATTCCTCATGAATTTAATTAAGTGCTCTGGTATTCCCATTCTTTGCCGTGTTATCCATAATTTGTTCCCTTTTGGTTTTCTTTCTCCAGCTCTGTGCGCATGTCATTGTGATATTTGGTTTTGTCTCCTCAAGGTGGCCTTTGAAATCTTCTGTTTAGTTCCTTAACATCATCATGTTTTCCTTTTATGTTAGCTGCTTGATGTTCAAGGGCAAGTTTCAGCTTATCTTTTGACATGTAATTTGGTCTTTTCTCTTTTTCCTGTCTTTTAAATAACCTTTTGCTTTCCTCATGAATGATATCTTTGGTGTCATGCCACAACTCTTCTGGTTTTCTATCTAATGTATTAAACCTGTTCTTGAGGTGGTCTCTGAACTCAGGTGGGATATACTCAAGGTTATACCTTGGCTCTTGTACTCTTGTTCCAATTTCCTTCAGTTTGATTCTGCATAAGAGCAATTGATGGTCTGATTAATAATCTGATTAATAATCCAATTTCCTTCAGTTTGATTCTGCATAAGAGCAGTTGACGGTCTGATTAATAATCGGTACCTGCTCTCGTTCTGACATTTGCTATTGAGCTTTTCCATCGTCTCTTTCCACAAATCTAGTCTATTTGGTTCCTGTATGTTCCATCTTATGAATTCCATGGGTAGAGTCACCATTTATGTTGGTGAAAAAATGTATTTGCATTAAAAAGGTCATTGACAGAATTGTATTATGTGATCTCCAGCATGATTTCTGTCACCAAGGCCATATTTTCCAAGTAGTGAGCCTTCTTTGTTTCTAACTTTTGCATTCTAGTCACCAGTATTTATCAGTACATCCTGATTGCATGTTCAATCTATTTCAGATTGCAGGAGCTGGTATGAATCTTCCCTGTCTTCATTTATAGCCTTAGTGGTAGGTGCGTAAATTTGTATAATAGTTATATTAACTGGCCTTCCTTATAGGCATATGGATATTATTCTATTACTGAGAGCATTATACTTTAGGACAGATCTTGAGATATTTTTTTTGATGATGAATACAACCTCATTTCTTTTTAATTTGTCATTCCCAGCATAATAGACCATATGATTATCTGATTCATAATGGCCCATGCCAGTCCATTTTAGCTCACTGATGTCTAGAATGTTGATGTTTATGTACTCCATTTCCCTTCTGACGATTTTTTTGTTTTTGGTAGTACTGGGGGTTGAACCCAGGGCCTCGCCCTTGCATGCTCTGCAAGTGCTGGACCACTGAGCTGTACCCTCAGCCCATGTTTTTACTTTTTGTGACATGGTCTCACTAAGGTACGCAGACTGCCTCTGGTCTCAAACTTGTGATCTTCCTGTCTCTGCCTCCCAAGCCACTGGGATTACAGGCATGTGCCACTGCGCCCGGCTCCCTTTTGATGATTTCTAATTTTCCTAAATTCATACTACGTACATTCCATGTTCTAATTATTAATGGATGTTTACAGTTGTTCCTCCTCCTTTTGAGTCATGCCACATCAGCAAAGGAGGTCCCTGGGTCTTTCCTCCATTTCTGTCATCTTTAAGGTAGACTCCACTTTGAGGAGGCAACTCTTCCCCACTAATCTTGAATGCCTTTCAACCTGGGGGTGGGGCTCATTTTCCATCACCATATCTGACAGTGTTTCTTTGCTATTTATGGGGTTTTCAATGGCTAATTGTTTCAGGAGTGGAATGCTAGGTCCTACTCCCTAGTCTTAGTCTGGAAGCTCAGCTGAAACCTTTCCATCATGGGTGACCCTGCTGGTGTCTCTAACACTGGTAGCATAGCTTTCATCATCAGAGCCACACTCCAGCCCCCACAGTATGGCAATCTGACAGATGTGGGGGAACTAATCTACAAATTTGCTATATTGAATAAAATCTTATATTTAGTCTATGTATTTTTTTGTTTTTGTGGAACTTAGGCAGTTTGTGCTTAAACAGTATCTTCACACTTTAGAGGAATTTGCTGTTCCCTGTATATTCATTCCTTTTCTTAAAATTTAAAATGGTTCTGAATTCTTATTTAGGTTTACCAGTCATGTACTGTCTGTTGGAAGCTGTATCAGTGTATCCAGAAAAATTGGCTACCAAATTTGTAGACAAAACAGAATGGATAAAGGTATGTCTCATACATCTGTATTTCTCTTTGAATCTGGATATTTTAAACTTTAACAGCATAACTTCTTCTTCCTACCAGTGTTACTATGACATTTTCTGCGTTTAGGTAATTTTGAAAATTTCCCACAATCAAACACTTATTGGAAAATATGTAGGTCAATATATCTCAATGACCCATCTTAGTGAGAATGGGAGATGCATTTGATAGTGAAAATTCTGTTTCAGAACATTTTCCTTTTCGGAGGTTGGTTTTTTTTGTTGTTGTTGTTTGGTTTTTTTGCTTTACTCAGAGGCTGAACCTAGGGCTTTATGCATACTTTGCAAGTGTTCTGCCATTGAGCGGCACTCCCAGGCTCATTTTTATTTTTATTTTTGTCTTGAGACAGTGTTTTGCTAAATTACATGGGCTGCCTCTGGCCTTTAGCCTTCAATCCTCCTGCCTCTGCCTTGTGAGTTGTTGGGATTATAGGCAGGGGCCAGCCTTTTTTAAAAATAAACAATATATTTGTGTAGTTTTTAAAAAGTATACAAAATGTCTCCTTTCCATAACTGTGTTCTACCTACCCAGATTCCCCCAGCATTCTACCATTTCCTCTCTTACCTCTGACAGACATACACTGGACTTCGCTTATTTTTATGTGGTGAACCTTCTAAAGTTTACTTAGGTTTATACACCCAAAAGGATGCATTTTAAAATCTTTTCCTTTCTCTTACACAAAGAGAGCATATTATTCACTTCCTTCACTTAGCCATAAAACTTGGAGTTATTCCTTTATATGTATGCAGACATCTCCTGTTAACAGTCTCATCATTTTCCATTTATTATGGATACTTATTGATGATCATTCAGGGTAATTCCACTCTGCTACAATGAATAATACCATTTAGCAGATGAGGAAATATGCTTTTTCCAGAGATGGAATTTCTGTTTCAGATGACACATGCCTTTGTAATTTTGATAGATAATGCTGCACGTTCCATGGGAGTTGTACCAAGTTATGCCTCCACCAGCCATGGATAAGAATGTTTTTGTGCCATGGTCACACAAAAAGATGTATCAAGTTTAGCAAGTAAAAACATATGTTAAGTTTGAATTTCAGATAAACCTTGATTTTTTTTTTTTTTTTTTTGTACAAATATGGCTTCATACAGTTTTATATACCTCCCATGTTTGTAGTGCAGTTCTTTTTTGGAAAATGAAGCCTTAGTTATGGTAAATCTGTAGATTATATATTTTAAGTATGAAAATGTGAATGTAATTTATCAAGAGTGGTAAGTTTTGCACTTTTCTGGAAAATCTAGTCTCATAAAATTGTTTCTAGTTTAAAAAGGGTTTTCGTTCTTTAGAATATTTCCTGATTTTAACGTAATCCTGTAGTTCTTGAACTCTAATCTTTTAGTAAAAGGTAAAAGATTTATGTGGTACAGAGAAAAAGAAGAGTATAAGTGTTGATCTTTTAGATCAGGAGTTCTCATACTGCAGTCCTTGGGTTAATGTGAACTGACATCTTGACATCTGTTTTTTTTTTTTTTCCTTTTTTTATTTATTTTTTATGCTGGTGATCGAACCCAGGACCTTGTGCATGCTACGCAGGTGCTCTATCCTAGAGCCATGTCCCACATCCTCAACAACTTTATGTTTTTAACTGGTTGAGAAAAATAAAAGGATAAACAGCATTTCATGACATGAGAATTGGAGTATCTATGACATTTTACTGGAACACAGCCATAGTCATTCACTTATATATTGTCTGTGGCTGCTTTTGCACTGCAATGGCAGAATAGAATAGTTTTAATAGTAACTAAATGCCTATAAAACCCATTTGATCCATTACAGAAAATGTTTACTGACTTTTGTTTTAGATCATCTATGTATTTATTTCACCTGTTTTGTACTTTTATATCTTTGATGAAAATGCCCTAAGATTTTGGTGTGTAATTCAGCTTTCATTTTGTTTTGAAATAATAGCTTATTGTATTCTTTTCTCATGGATACCAATAGATTGAACATTAAAATATATTATTCTTATAATTTTAAATGTTAGATATCATCCAAAGTAAGATGGTTATATATCATGTATATATTTTCTTTCTGTATTATTCAGAGTCTGATGAATAGCAGTAAAGAAGAAATGCGTGAATTAGCAGCTTTATTTTATTCTGTGGTTGTATCAACAGTGTCGGGAAATGAGTTGAAGACAATGATAGAACAACTTATAAAGACTACAAAAGACAATCATGTATGTTATCAGTCTCCATTTTTTGTTAAATAGTAGGTGTTGTTGTTAGGTGCCATTGAGTTGAGGCTGACTCATAGCGACCCTATGTACAGCAGAAGGAAACACTCCACAATTCTGTGCCTGGCACGCAATCTTATTTAGGTTTGAGCCCATTGTTGCAGACACTGTATCAACCTATCTAGTGGAGGGTTTTCCTTTTCTTCATTGACATGCCACTCTCCCAAACATGATGTCCTTCTCTAGGGATTGGACCCTTCTGACTGCATGTCCAAAGTGCGTTAAGCCATTTTTGCTTGCAAGGAGCACTCTGGTTGCACTTCTTCTAGGACAGATCTGTTGGTTCTTTTGGCAGTCTATGGTATATCCAATATTTGTCTCCAGCACCATAATTCAAAAGCATCAATTCTTCTCCAGTTTCCCTTGTTCAATGTCCAGCTTTGACAACCATATGATGTGACTGAAAATACCATGGCATGAGTCAGGCACACCTTTGTCTTCAACATAAATAGTAGTGTTTTACAAAAGTATCTAACTTATTTTCAGTTTTTGGATTTCTACCTGTAAAGTGAACTTACAAATTCTTTGCTTTTATTTATGATTGTAAAAATTTGAGATAGATATGTTGGTTCAGTCAGTTTATTTAACAAATTTGAGTACTGTGCCTGAAAAGCACTGTTTTAGGTGCTGTGAATACAGTGGTGGGTAAATACATGAGAATCCCTATTATTATTACCTGATGCTCAAAAGTGTTAGCTCTTTTTTTCTCCCAAGTCTTCTGCCACTTACTACTGTGCCTAAGAGAAAACAAACTGTGTTTCAAATAGTTCATTGGCTACCTTGTGTTTGGAGGTTTCAGCAGTTAGAGATAGGACCTGTTCATTATATTCTGTTGGCAGTAGGGAGAAATTATGCTCAGACATTATGCTGTTATAGCTACTTAAGTGGTATAAGCTAGAAAGAGGGTGACATGAGTGCTGTAGGAGCAAGTTAAGACAATCACCTCACCCAAAGCTGTAGTGTGTGTGAGATTAGGGTATCTGAATCTCGAAGTGAATCAAGACACAGTTTAACTTTTCAGCATTCTTTCTGTTAAAGTTTCTCTTGTTGTCCAAGTTTGATTTATTGACATGCATTGGAGCCCAGAGTGATCACTTAATTTTTTAGCCTTATGTTTTATCAGAGACACTATTTTAACAACACAGTTATTTCAGTATATTCTTTCATATGTGAGAAAGAGACAAACATATTGTATTGTGTTGTTAAATTCAGAGCCCAGAGGTACAGCATGGATCCTTGCTTGCACTGGGATTCACAGTGGGAAGATACTTGGCTAAAAAGAAAATGAGAATGGCAGAGCAGCCAGATCTGGAGACGGATGCCGATTTCCTGCCTGGGCAAGAAGAGCTCATTCAGAGTGCCACAGAAACAATAGGTCATTAATGTCTGTGCTGATTTGGCTATTGCAGATTTTGAGTTATATTAAATTTTAATATGCCATTTTAATGTCTTTATACAGTATTACACAAAAACTTAGCTTGATGTTCAATTCTATGCATCTAGTAAAAATGAAAGGTATTTTTCTGTATATCTTTTCTGCATGTTCACATATAGCAGTGGTGATTCTGTAATGAGAAAAATTTTAAACATTCAGAAAAGATTCTATGCCTTGTTGCTGTTTTATTACTGAATAAATGTTAAATTGTCAAGTGGAAGATATTATAGGCTTTGATTTTATTTTGCTGTCTTTAAAAGTCTTTAATATATTGCCAATTGCTTTAGATTACAAAGATAAGTAATATATTATTCTTTGTTTTTTCTATATATGTTTACAGGTTTGTTTTTGGATAGTACATCACCTCTCTTGGCAATTGCTGCTTGTACAGCCCTGGGTGAAATCGGCAGAAATGGTCCCCTCCCAATCTGTAGTGAGGGGTCTGGCTTTACCAAACTGCATCTTGTAGAAAGCTTACTGAATAGAATTCCTTCCAGTAAAGAAACAAATAAGGCAAGTCTCTTTCTTTTTTCCTTCCTTTCTGGAATTGTATCTTTCTATTCATTGATATTTAAATGAACAAAAACCATGATATAAAGAGGATAGATTGCATTGCAACTGGAGAAAGGATTTAATAATATAAAAAAGAATGATAAAGAGGAAAGTCTAGATATGCTGTCCTGGAACTTGCTATGTAGACAAGACTGGCCTCCAACTTGAGTTTATCCTCCAGCCTCAGCCTCCCAAGTGTTTTGAATATAGGTGTGCATCACCACTCCTGGCTTAGGTGTTTGTATTTGAATTAGGGATGGTTTGTGTAAACCATGATGTGTGCATCATTTGACCCAATTATTCCAATTTAGGACCTTAACTGTTAAGATTTGAGTAAAATGTTATCCTGTGAAAAGTAGATAATAAAATGTTATGTAGTTTTATGACTTTTATAATTTTAGAGCAAATCTAAATCTTAGCCTTCTGCAGCCAATTTGGTTTTAAGAAGTCTGGGTATTAGGAAGCAATATCAATAATCTGAGGGAAAGGACGTGTAATCTTTTAGGTTTAGGTAAATGTTTTTGAGACTTTAAACCATTTCTTTGTGATCAAAGTACCTTAGTCTTAAAGAACAAGATGATTTAATGAGCAGAAAAGTCAGTTTACTACAAGTTTAAAACACATGATAATCTCATTTTTGGTCTACGTACTATTTAAAACTTTTTGAGATGATCCCACCATGTGGTTTTCTTATTAGCTAGTATTAACCAATCATTACCAACCATGGTATAGCATTATAATGTGCCTGGTCGTATGTTAAGGGCTTTCCATGGATTAAAATAGACTCTTCCAAAAAGCGTAGTGAAGTAGGCATAATTGTCGGAGGAAGAGTTATAGAGAAGTGAAGTAACTTACCTAATAGCTGCTGAATAGTGGAGAGGTGATTTGGTTCTAAGTCCACCGGGCCCAGGACTCACTTTTCTAATGCTGACAGGTTGCGGGATAATAAGACTAAAGGCTCTCTTCTTTTCTTTTTTTCTTTTTTTCTTTTTTGTAGCTGTTGATCCTTAATGGACTCAGTTTTATGTCTTTTTGCCTTCAATGTCTTATAGACAGACTGCCCCTCCCTATCACCTTATCTTGGAAATACTATTCTGGGACAAAACTGTTATGTACTTTGTTTAAAAGGAAATTTTTATGTTCTTCCAGATGAAAGAAAGAGCAATCCAAACATTGGGCTATTTTCCAGTTGGGGATGGGGATTTTCCTCACCAGAAACTGCTTTTGCAAGGTCTGATGGATTCTGTGGAGGTATTTATATTGCTGTCTGATTGTTAGTCATTCAAAGAGAAGACATTTTTTAGTTGTAATTGTGCATGCTGTGAGACTATTTTAATTAGAAATTTATTCAGTTACTCACTACATATATAATTTCAGGTACTAGTTTTGTGCTTGTCACTATGCTAGCCATACCTCTGACAAATCACCTGTTTGGAAGAGACCTTTCCTTACAATTTTTGAGTGAAGCACAGTGCAGTGTTAAGTAGAAGTGGACACCTACTCAGTGAGATGTGAGGAGTAGATGCTGGTATTTCAGTTGCTCTTGAGTTGGGTGACTTAGCTTCTGTCCTTTAGATGCCCTGTGTAGTAGAGAAGACCTATAAGTAGTGAATACTAGCATGTTCTGGTAGGTGTCTTTGTGTAGCCAGATCTGGCCTCTGCCTACTCAAGAGCCTTTTCTTGACATTCATTTTGTATACCAGCCTCTTGGCCCTCTGTGCTCTTAGTTTTAGAAAGCTTCATACTTCCTTCCTTTCCAGATTATTGCTCTACAACTTGCAAAACCTTCCTGACCCTTTAGAGTAGATTCTTCAGTTATTGGTGCTACCATGACTGTCCTTCCTTTTCTTCTAATTGCACACTAGATTGAAGCCAGAATCTATTTTGCTCAGTATTATAGAACAGGTATTTAGCAGAGAAGCAAAAGATCTTCCCAGCCAACCTCGAAAGAGACCTAAAGTTTGTTTCTTTTAGCTTTTTGTTTTCTTTTTGTTTTTTTTGGTGCTGGGGACTGAACCCAGGGCCTCAAGCATGCTAGGCAAGTGCTTTGCCATTGAGTACACAGCCAACCACTATTTTAACTTTTTATAATGGAAAAATTCCACCAAACAAAAGTAGAATAATTATATAATTAATCTGTATGTTCTTGTTTTATATAATTTATTAACCCTTTCTAGAATAAAGTACAGCTTAGATACCATATCATCAATAAATGCAGTCAGGGGATATTGATTTTGTTTTTAATACCAACTGTGTGATAAGGAAGGAGCTGGGCTTTAGCTCAGATGGTAGAGTACTGCTCTGCGGTCCCTGAGGCCTTTGGTTTGATCCCCAGCACTGCAAAAATGGAAGAAGGACATGGCAATCTTCTTCCAAACAATCCTGAAATGATCAGCAATTGCAAACCTTATGAGGGTCGCTATGAGTAGGATGTGACTCTATGGCACCTAACAATAACATTATTAGGAAATCTGCAACAATAGACACATGAAATGAATCCCTCATAAAGATCCTTTGTTTTGAAATACCTTTTCTCAGCTTGAAGGTGCTCAGGGAAGCTCTTGATCAGAGATATTGTAGGACTAAATCCCTTAAATCCCTTCTCCTAGACTAGGAAGCATATGGTGTTAGTACATGATACCTCTTCAAGATTAGAACATTTAATTCATTGAGGATAGGAATGACTAAACTATCTGTGTGCTTTGTGGAGTCACTGTGCCCTTGTCCCTCTTCATGCTGTGGGTTCTTCATTCCATTTTTATTCCTCTTCTTAGATTTCTTCCAATTCATAATAAGCAGAGAAAAATACTAGAGGGAACTAAGGCAGATCCAGTTTCATCTTGGATCAGTGACTAACACTTTTGAAGCATGTCAAAATTCTAAATCCGTTTTTATACATTTGTGTTTGTACTGCAAAGAATTTTTAATCTTTGACTTTTGAAATGATTTTAACCTCATAGTGAAGTTGTAAGGGTAACATAAAGAACTCCTGTATACTTTTTATCCAGATTTAACATTTTACATTTGCTTTATCATTCTTTTTACCTGAACCCTTTGAGGATAGCTTGCAAATGTCATGTAATTTAAGAAAAGTTAATAAAAAGGGTTAATAAATTATAATAGTAATTCATACTACAATCAAGCATACTTTATAGTAGAAGCTTTATGTAAATTACCCTTATTTAATCCTCATGGTTTGAGTGATATTATTGTGCTCATTTTCCAGTGAAGTTGTTGGGATTCAGAGGCATTTAGATAAGGGTATGTAACTGGTGAGGTACAGAGCTAGAATTTCCACTGAAATTTCTGTGGCTTTAAAGTTGATGTGTGCACTATCATCCTAGGTGAACCATATAATGCTTCCAAAGATTTAAAAATCATTGTACAGTTGTTCTTTGCTGAGGGTGAGAAATACAGCACAGACCTGGCAAGAGATCTTCAAGTTATTCTTAGATTCTCTACCCGCTTACTCTACCCTGCTTTTAAGTCATTGAGTTTAGCTAAAAGGAAAACCAGGCAAAAGAGTGAAAATAAACCATGCCAAGAAACAAGATATTAAGCAAGTCTTTGATAGAAATGGATGTTTTGGGGAAAGATTCTCTCTTATTCATGGTTTTTGCTTCCTTTATTGCAGGCCAAGCAGATAGAACTTCAGTTCACCATCGGTGAAGCCATTACCAGTGCTGCAGTAGGAACTAGCTCCGTGGCTGCCCGAGATGCCTGGCTAGTGACTGAAGAAGAGTATAGTCCTCCTGCTGGTACCAAATATTTACCCACTATCATCAAGTCACCCTTCCTTTTCTGTTTCCTTTATCACATTTGAGGCAAAAAAGGCATATTAACCCTTTTTCAAATACTGATATATGCTTTAATAAGTTGGTTCAGTAAGGAAAGTAGTTGATTAAAGAAGAGTGAGCATGAAATTAATGTGGACTCTTTCCTGTCTTTTGGCAAGCAGGCCAGGGAGTAAGCTGTGGATTCCCTTTAAGCTTGTGCTGTTCTCCTGAGGATTAGTATATTTATAGCTGATTTCAGAATTTGAGGCACAATAGTTTCCAAGTTGTGTGTTCCCTAATCCTTTATTACAGAATGAGGCTTCAGTGCCTTTGGCTAGCCCTGAAGGTGCACTGGGGCTTTTAGTGACTACGCAGTTAAGAAAGCATGTAGTTCCTGACTACATTGTTGTTGTTGTTAGGTGCCATCGAGTTGAGTTTGACTCCTAGTGACCCTCACAGGGTTTTCAATGGTTGATTGTTTTCAAGATTGCTTCAGAAGTGAATTGCCACATCTTTCTCTTGTTTTCTGCCGTGCTGGGGCTGGAACCCTACCAACTAAGCCCTCTACTGTACACTGACCTAAACCCCAGCTGCTTCCCAACTATATGTTATAGATATTGAGGTTTCATATATCTTGTGCTTTCATTTGAATTTGGAATTGAAATATATTTTAGTATTTGAACGAGAATTTTTTTTTAATCCTGAAAGAAAAAGGAAATATCCACCAAGTTTTTATATTTCACCTTCTTAGCTAGGGAAATTAAAAGACAGTATTTGCATGGAAACCATTCAGTTGCCAATTGTATTCCATCATGAATATATTAGTTTAGTTATTGCACTTAATGTTATGGTTAAATAATACTGCAGTACCATGGTCATCAATTATTTCATTAATCACCGCAAAGAGATTTATGTTGTTGTTGTTGGGTGCCATCGAGTTGAGTCCAACTCATAGCAACCCTCATAGGGTTTTCAATGGCTGACTGTTTTGGGATTGCCTTGGGAGTGGGTTGCCACGTCCTTCTCCCATTTTGTGGTGCTAGGAATCGAACTCGGGACCTCAGAGACTGCAGAGCAGCGCTCTACTAACTGAGCTAAATCCCAGCCCCAAAGAGATTTATTGTTGTTGTTGTTAGGTGCCGTCAAGTCGGTGTCCGACTCTTAGCGACCCTCATAGGGTTTTCAACGGCTGACTGTTTTGGGATTGCCTTGGAAGTGGATTGCCAGGTCCTTCTACCATTTTTGCGGTGCTGGGAATTGAACTTGGGACCTCAGAGACTGCAGTGCAGTGCTCTACCCACTGAGCTAAATCCCAGCCCAAAGAGATTTATAGGAAATAGAAAAACATATTCTTCCTTGAGCTATAATTAGGACAACTGTGGATTGATGGAAGCCAAAATAGAGTCAATTCTCTGAGGCTTTCCTTTGAACATATATGAGGAAAAAAAAAAAGGAGAAATTTGTATGGAAGGAAGATATTCAAGGGAAGTGAGCATTAACAAGAAGAGGATCAAATCAGATGTGGAAATTGCCAGGCTGCATGGGGGAGGAGAAGTGGTATCAGAGGTCTAACAGAAGTGAGGACTCATGCTAAGGAGTGAGTTTGCTATAAGATGCATGTTTTGGAATTCCTGGGTTTTCACATAGTAACTTAAGCACATAAAGGTTAATTGAGAGAGATCTGTGCCAATTTTCATACTTTTGAACTTTCTCTATATTGTCTCAAACTCTTCTTGAGAGATGAATCCTTGTTTTTTTACTCACCCAAAATAATCTTACACTAGATAGTGTTGTATGCCTATAATCTTAGCACTCAGGAGGCTGAGGCATTTGAAAAGGCAGTAAGGGTCTACATTTTGGCCATGTTGGTATCTCCAGCATGTAACATCTGGCACACACACTGTGAGACTTCTGTAAGAACTTCTTCACTTGGGTGATCGTAGTTGCTCAGGTAGCAAAACTACAGCTGGCCAGAGTTGTAGTTATAGGAACATAGGAGAAGGGATTCCATTTGACTCTGAGAACTAGGTTAATGTGTTCAATGAGGAGATATGATGGGCCAAGGATTTAGGGGGTATGAGAAGAATCAAATGTGTCATACACTGCTGAGAGATCAAGTAAGATGAAAATTGAGAAGTGACCATGGGTAATTCATGACTTTCATAGGTAATTTCTAGGGAGAAGACAAGGTAATAGGGCTGATTTTGGAGTAGGTTTAAAAAACATTAATAAGAAAGAAAAGTTTGACCTTGAGTTTAGACAATTATTTGGAAGGGTTTAAAGGAAAGCAGTTGTTTGTAACTAGAAGAGCAAGATTTTTGCCCCACAGGGAACATTTGGTAATGTGTGGACACCGGATGCTACTGATCTCCAGTGGATGGAGGCAGTGGCTGCTGCTGAATGCCCTACAGTGTAGTGAATAGGACAGCTCTCCACAAGGGGTTATCCAGCCAAAAATATAAGTAGTGTTTGGGTCAAGAAACCTATAAATAATAAAGGGAAGGAGAAAAATACATAGTAACTGGAAAAGAAAGTGAAGTCAAAGGAGATTGGTTTGTTTTTAGATAGAAGATAAGAAAGATCTAGTAGAAAAAGAAAAATTGCTGGGACTCTAGAGAGTGGAATAATTCTTACTACAATTAACTAAAATTACCTGAATCCCTTTGAAAAATTATTTAGATTATGCTAGGTTCTAAAGTAGGGCTAGAGGTTTAGCTCAGTTAGTAGAGTGCTTGTTCCACATGTTCTGAAGGCCTGACTTCGATCTCCAGCACCACAAAAATGGGGAAAGGATCCAGCAGCCTGCTCCTGAAACAATCAACCATTGAAAACCCTGTGAATAGCAGAAGAGTTTCGTTTTGTTATACATAGAGTTGCTGTGAGTCCATGGCATCTAATAACAAGTTCTAAAGTAAATAATTATTGATTCCTTCAGCAACTATATTTTAGTCATTTGGATTTTAATGTAGGATTATTATATTGAGTAATTATTGATGTAAATTTAGTTTTTTGTTTTTCAGGAAACTATATTTAGTTATTCTGTTTATTATGTTTCTTTGCTTTTCCTCAGAAGCCAAAGTGAACGATGTGGTTCCGTGGGTTTTGGATGTTATTTTAAATAAACACATCGCCAGTCCCAACCCACATGTGAGGCAAGCAGCCTGCATATGGCTCCTTTCCCTTGTGAGGAAGCTAAGTACCCATAAGGAAGTGAAGGTGAGCTATGCTGTATATGTGATCAGATCCATTGGGAACCACAGTATTTATAAGTGAAAGATGGGAGGGAAAATGTATGAAAGTGAGGGATTTTAAGCAATAGCAGAGATTTTGAGGTAAGCTGTACCTAAGAGTGAAAGATGATGGCGTGGTAAATATTGGTGGGAAGGTGACCTAAACTTGAAGATACAAAGTCAGAAGTGCTAAGGATGGGGAGAGTTGAATTGATGCAAAAGGTTAGATCACATGCATTAGACTCCTGGTAAGGGATGTAAGTTCTGGTGATTGGGATACCTGTAAAGATGAGGGCACAATAAGGTACATGAGTGCCTTGGTCATAAGACTTTATAGCCTTAATGCATTTAAGAGCAAGATTCTTCCTTTTCTGAAGTGGTAGAGATTCAATTGTTCTAACCCCTTCTTTCTTCCTTCAGTCTCATCTTAAAGAAATTCAGAGTGCGTTTGTTTCAGTGCTGTCAGAAAATGATGGTAGGTTATTGATACATATTTGACTTGTAAACTTCTTTAAACCTGTGTTTTAAATTGTGCAATGTGTGGATTAATGAATAACAAAACTTCTTGAGCTGTTTGATTAGAAAAAAATGATTAGTGTGTGTCGTAATACACACTTGTAATACCAGCACATGGGAAGCTGAGGTAGGAGGAACATAAGGCCAGCCTTGGCCACACAGCAAGACTATGTCTAAAAAAAAGAACAAAATTATCCCTGTACAACAAAAAAAGAAAAAATTGAACTTTATTAAATTAAAGGTAATCATCATGTTGTTGTTAAGTGCCATTGAACTGGGTCCAACTCATAGCAACCCTATGTACAACAGAACGAAACAGTACCTAACACTTTGCCATGCACACAGTTTGCTTATGTTTGAGCCCATAGTTGCAGCCCCTGTGTTTCTTCTCATTTTGAGTCATGCCATCTCAGCAAATGAAGGTCCCAGGGGCTTTACTCCACTCCCATCATTAGGGTTGACTCTACTTTGAGGAGGAAACTCTTCCCCAGTCATTTCTTGAATGCCTTCCATCCTGGGGGGCTCACTTTCTAGCACTATATTTGACAAGACTTCTCTGCCATTCATAGAGTTTTCAGTGGCTAATTGTTTTGGGAGTGAGCCACTGGTTCCTTCTCCCTAGTCTGCCTTAGTCTGGAAGCTCAGCTGGGACATGTCCACCATGAGTGGCCCCACTGGTGTCTGAAATACCAGTGGCTTAGCTTTCACCATTACAGCAACATGCAAGCCTCCATCGCCTGACAAGCTGATAGACACATGGGGGATTCATCATGTTATTGGCTAAAAAAAAATCAAAGAAAATTTCTGGTTATAGTATAGGAAATTTGAATCCTATCTGATTTACTTATAAGTTACAGCATATTTTTCAGCTTTGCATTTAGAAAATGGAGCTGAGGCCTTCTTTAACATTAGTGCCGCTACTAATACTTTTCTTCTACTTCTGATTATTTTTCCTCTCTGATTAAAGTTAGGAGAGAGTGAATGTTAGACATTTAAATAGTAGCTTTAAAAAACACATGGTCTTGTATTGGCCTTTCATTTTTATAAAATTGGGTGTAGTTATAATAAAATCCTGTGGGCTATTTTATCTCTGATGTATACAACTTACATTGATACTGTGTCACTATGCAGAGTATAGGCCCACTGGTGTTATCTTGATTTTTAAGTTGGATCTTTTATGAACATAATTCTCATTTACAGTGACTTATGCTGCCGTGTCCACTGAGATGATTTAGTATATTTTAAGCAAAGCAAGCAGAGTGACTTCATTTTCATATCATTTCCTTGATACCATTTTGGATTAAAGTTAACATACCTTCAAAAAATTTTTGACCTAATGGCTAGGAAATAATTTTTTTAAAAACGAATATAATTTTGTCTTTTTTTTTTTTTTTTTTAAGAACTTAGCCAAGATGTTGCTTCAAAAGGCCTTGGGTTGGTTTATGAGCTAGGCAATGAACAAGATCAACAGGAATTGGTGTCTACCCTTGTGGAAACACTTATGACTGGCAAAAGGTATGGTGAACTTGAGAATTTCAGATTCAAATAGGCAAGTATATACACATTCTGAGAATATGGTGTGGAAGAAGGAAAATTCCACTTTCCATTTTTTTATTTAAGACTATTCTAATTACAAGTTAATTGTTGTTACGCATACTTCTTTACTTCAGAAACATGACAGTAGTTCAGGCTTTGACAGTTGAGTGATACCAGGACATTTAAAAGGTTGGATTAGAAAAATGGCATAATACTGATGGCTAAATGAAAATTAAGATGTGAAGAAGCAGCTTGTGTATCATTCACAGTTTGATCTATGAAAAGTATGAAGAGTCAGTCTTGTCATTGCTCGCTGCATGTAGGAAGGATAGTTTTTAATGTATGACCCCATTTAATTCAGTTTAACTTTATTATGGGATACTTTTTATATCAATTTGTTTGTTCTACTTTTGGTTTTATAAAATCCTGAGCTTGATGGGAAAGAGTAATTTACTTTTATATCTTCCATACAGTAGACACTTGATAGGTAGTTCAGTTTTATTAATTTGGAAATGAAATATAGTCCTTTTGTTGAATATTGGTATAGAAGGTTTGAGACTAATTTAAATTCTTCTTTTTTTTTAGAGCTAAACATGAAGTTTCTGGAGAAACAGTGGTATTTCAAGGGGGAGGCCTTGGTAAAACACCCGATGGGTAAGTGTGCTGAATCCATTGATTGATTAGTGTAGACACTTTCAATTTTTTTTTTCAGTCTGGTAAATAGAGCAGTTCTACAGTTGATTTCCATCCTATTAGAGAATGTTGTTTGTTGCTGGAAAAAGAAAACTTGTATGGAAAAAGCCTACTGTCTTATATTAGGTTTTCTAGGAAACAGACTCTGAGATGGAGACCTATGTGCTAGAAGTTTATTGGGGAGTGCCCCAGGGATTTTCCTTAGGGGAATAAGCAAGCAGGGTAGGGCTGATAGCAGAGGAAGAGGCTGAACTGCTGCCACAACTTCACTGGATGCTGAACTCTTGAGGAGATCTGAGCTGGGACAGAATGGCCCTTCAGAGCTGTCCTGCTTTGAGAGCACATATCCTGGGCCTTTATGTTCCCTTTGTAGGCCTTTATACTCCCTCAATCACTAGTCATTGGTCACGGGCTGCTCTGTGGGAAGCGATGACCCCACGCTCTGAGGGGAGTTCTGGGAGACTCACTAGGGTGAGAGCAGTCAGCTCCGAGGAGCTAAATCCTGAGCAGGGACCTGGCAATATAGCTCAGCATTCAGTACACATAGTTTTTTAATGAGGCAACTTGGTATCTTAGAGTCCACCAATTTAGCATTTCAGATTAATTCCTTGAGCATTTCTTTTTATCATTATTCTAGTTGTGGTTGTATTGTTATTTTTCCTCTAAGAATTATCAGATAAATCTATACAGCTTGCTCTGTCTTTCTGTGGTGTTTGCAACAGGAGAAAGCTGTAGGTGGTTTGTTCTGTCCTTATGTTTTCCTATAGCTCACTGTTTTTATATCAAAAGTTGCCTTCATTCTACCTGTTCTCTTTGTAGACTTCTTCTAAGTATTTTTTTTTTCTTTTTTTCTGTTGGGGGTCTCACTATATTGTTCAAACTCTTGGGCTCAAGTGAACCTCCTGCCTTAGCCTCCTGAGTAGCTGAGGCTATAGGTACACCCCACTGGACTTACCTTCCTCCTGAATTTTTAAAAATGCTCACTTTAAAAAAAAAAAAAAAGAAAAACATAAAATTATTAGATACTTGAGCAAATAACTATTATTTCAGAAGAATGTTATTAGAACTGAAGGCAGTTATTATCAAGATTTTCCCAGCTTAGAAAAGAAAGAAAGACTGGTATTGTCTTCAAATACTGTTAATGATTATGAGAGAGATTTGTGCACAATAACATGAAGAATTATTGAGTTGTCTTCTAGGTATAAGAGCTTCATCTCCATGGGAGTGGTAGGTGTGTTAAGTTATTTACCACCATTAGTGGAGAGGGGCTTAGAAATTGTTGGCAATTTAAGTATGCTGGTATTTATATTCTTTTCAACCTAGTTTCCTGTCTCCTTTGTGATAAGATTACTAAATATTAGAAATTGAGTTGAAAATACAATTTTTAAATGACCTGGTATTGGTGGTATTATTTGTATTAGGCTGAAGACAGAAAAATATATTACTGCATATTTCTTTTTGTTTCTAAGCCAGGGCCTTTCTACATACAAGGAGCTTTGTTCTCTGGCAAGTGATCTTAGTCAGCCAGATCTGGTATATAAGTTTATGAATCTAGCCAATCATCATGCAATGTGGAACTCGAGGAAGGTAAGTTGCTATGACTAGACAGTTTTCTTTTTATTTATATTTTTTCTTTTGTTTTTCTTTTGTTTTCAGCTGTGGAGGTTGAACAAGGGCCTCACATGCTCTAGGCAGGCTCTTTACCACTGAGCTACATGTACCCCAGCCCTCACTGGGTAGTTTTTATTTTTTACTTCCCTCCAAAATTAAGCACATTACATTAAAAGACAGTGCTGGTTGATAGGCAGTGCATTTTTTACATGTCTGTGCCTATGGTTCAAACCACCACACAGATACTGTTATTGGTGAAGCTGGGATACCCAATAAATCAGGCTGTGCTTAGAAACAAGTTTGGAAGGGAGAATTTTGTGGTCCACATATATTTAATGTGTTAACATTTTACTAGAATGGGTGTATCTGAGACACTTTATCTTATTGTTATTTTTAGGGTGCTGCTTTTGGTTTTAATGTAATTGCTACCAGAGCTGGAGAACAACTGGCTCCTTTTCTGCCACAACTAGTTCCTCGTCTTTTTCGTTATCAGTTTGATCCCAATCTTGGCATTCGACAGGCCATGACAAGTATTTGGAATGCATTGGTCACTGACAAATCAACGGTAAGTATCTGTGTACCCCTGGGTGTTAGGAAAACTGTAGTTTGTCCATGGTCACATACAGGATTTAAAGTCATTGCTCATCTTCTTTTCCTATTTTATATCCTTATTTGTTGCTTTCTTCCTTCTTTCAAAGCAGCAATGCTGATGGCAACATTTACTGAAATCTCAAAAATGGAAGCAATCTAAATGTCCACTGGTAGATAGTTAAGGGAATGATAGTATATTTATACAAATAGAATACTGTATGTTGGTAGATATTACGGATCCCATGGAGAACTAGTCATAGAATGAGTTCCTTTAGCTGAGGGGTTCGATCAGGAATCAGGCAGTTACTGTACATTGTTTTCTGTCTTGGTTTTCTGTCATGTGGATGTTTATCATATACTATCCCACTTTTGGACCTTAAGATTTCTCAGGGCATGCTGTTGAGTGTCTGTTGATTTGTCAGGTTTTTTCTGTGTCAATTTCAGGACATAAAAACATCTTTATTGTAATGGTTCTTAGTCCTCCACTTCTGGTCCAGGCTTGAATATCTAACTGTTTGCTTGATATCTTCATGTGGCTATTGTTTCAAGATACCAAAAACTTGTCCAGAACTGGACTTTAAAAAAAACAACCTTCTGAGCTAGAGGTGTGGCTCAGTAGTAAAGCACTTGCTTAGCATCCTCGAGGGCCTGGATTCCATCCCCAGCACTGCAAAAACAAACAAAAAAACAACACCCAACAACCTTCCTCCTTTATTCTTCTCATTGTTCAGGCATTTATCCATTTATGAAACTTGGTGTCACCCTTGGTTTTTTCTGTATCTTACTCCCCACCTTCATTGAATCCAGAAGTAATTCCTATTAATTATGCTTCCAAAGCCTTCCTTGAATCTACTGTTTTCTTTCCCTAAATCTTTCTTGATGAACTGTGTTTGCATAGTAACAAAAGTGATGTTTAAAAATGTAAATTGGATTATGATATTTTGGATTAAAATCCTTCAGTAGCTTTGCAATTCACTTTCTTTCTTTGCTATACTGAGGATTGAGCACATGTTCTCATGCATAATAGGCAAGCGTTCTACCACTTACATACTTCCCCAGCCCCTTTTTTACAGTCATACTATGTTGCCACAGCTGACCGTGAGTCTCCTGCGAAACCGGGGTTACAGGAATTTACCACTGTACCTAGTTTGCAGTTCATTTTAAATAATGTATATGATCTCTAACATGTCTCACAAGTCCCTGCACATGATATGGCCCTGTCCTCTTTCTTCTGATACTAGGTTCACTGTATTCCTGCTTGTGGTGATAGGTACTTGAGACTTTAGTGTTGAAGACACTTTAGGAGAATATGTGGTACCACTGGCCAGCCAAGACCTAATTGGCCAGTCAGTGTACCTTGTAGATCTGAGTTCAGGCCACAGGCCTAGGCTCTTGACATGTGAGTATCATCTCTGAGTGAGTGAAAGGTGAAACCACAATTGTGATGAGATCACCTACTGAAAATAGATGAGGGGACATAGGACGGCATCAGTTTGTTGAATATTAGGTGAGTTATTACTTACCTTGGTTTTCTTACATATAAGTGAGCATAACAAAACCTATCTATAAAAGTAAAAGTGAAAAATCCGTAAGTTCTGAGAGTCTTTGGATCTGTCAGTGTAAAAACTGAGCTTGCCACCAACTTGTCTTTATTACCAAGGATTAAAATATTAACTCACCTTTCATTCTGAGCAATCATAATACTTCCTTTTGAACCAGATATGCTTCAGGGTACTGGGGTTACAAAGATGAGTGAGGCCACCAGCTGGAGACCCTCCAGGTCTCTAGTTGTAGTAGAGCAGTGTAGCTATTATGTTGTCTGATATGCCATACCTTAAGAAGGTACTGTGTGAATACAGAGAAGAGTCTCTAGGCCACTTCTTAGTGGTAGTTTATTTGAATATTTAGGAACAAAAAAAGTTAAGTAAGCAAGACATGGAAAAGTATTATAGATATCATGTGCTAAGAAATGGAAATGAGACACAATAGGATATCTTTGGAGCTAGATGAGTCATGCCCAAGTATTTATTTTCATGCACTGAGGAGAGTAAATCAGCTTTGCATTTTAGAGTAATTACTGCGACAGCTTGCAGTGACCAAAGTGGAATTGATTCATAGGCCAAGATGCCTATAGAGACACTTAGGCTATCTGCTACAGAAAAAGGATGATTATGGTTGAGAAGTAAATAATTTGTTAGTGGCTTTTATATTTTTGACTTTATCCTTTTGCTTTCATTAGGTGGATAAGTATTTGAAGGAAATTCTTCAAGATTTGGTTAAGAACCTTACTAGCAATATGTGGCGAGTTCGAGAATCCAGGTACCTCTTTGGGAAATATAAAATTAGTCAAATATGACTGAAATTTTTTTTCTTCAAATTTCTTCAAAGTTTTTCATTTTGTGTAAAAGAAAACTATTAAAAAGCATATTTCTGATTGGATTGTACAATTATTTCTCATTAGCTATATAAACTTTGGCCATTGTTTTTCCTAAATTATATAAGTGTGAAATTAAAATTTAGCCATTTGTTAAATTGGTAGACATAAGATATATTTATATACTCTTGTCACTTTATAGAGTAGCGTTTATTTATATATGTATTTATATTCATTCATTGCCCATTACATGCTTGGCAGTGTGGTAGGCCCCCCTGAGGGCACTTTGGTGAATAAAAATTGGTGTATCATCTCAGAAGTATTATATTATAGCTGTGGGAAACAAATTTGATGATTATAAATACCATATGTGTGATATGATTGAGGTTCTAACAGAGAATAGGCATGACTGTCTTAGAGTAAGGAGGTTAGTTCTAGAAATACAGATGGAATCTATATTATTGTTTGATATGATTGTTTCATAGTGAAATACTGAGCTTTCTTGATTATACATTTGAAATCAATTTTTTTATTTTTAGCTGTTTAGCTTTGAATGATTTATTGAGAGGAAGACCCTTAGATGACATCATTGATAAACTTCCAGAAATTTGGGAAACACTTTTTAGAGTGCAAGATGATATCAAGGTATTACAGAAATGAGTTTGCATCTATTTATAGAATAGCCTAAAAGGGAATTGTTAAAATATGTTTTGTATTTCAAAATTTCATATCCAGATAATTTTAAAAAATGAAAAAAATTGCTTCCCCAAATTTTAGCCTTGATGTGTTTGTGAATTTGGAAGGTTGTATATCTTTAGATCTAAATTGATTTGACTTAATAAAAAAACGTGGCTATAGCCTGACTTTGTTCAATAGAGTTTCATGATACTATGGGCTTAGGGACAAATAATGGTTTTGAAATAATTTATAACTCCATTCTGATCAGTTCCATAAATTTGCTCACTCATTCCCAAACAGTGTTATTAATGAAGAATTCCTCTGAATTTTTCCTGGATGTGTCCACCACCTTAATGTTACTATAACAAAATACCTGTGCTAATTAACTTGTAAAGAAAAAAATGCTTATTTTAGCTCATAATTTTGGAGGTTCTGGTGTATGATCAATTGACCCAATTGTTTCAGCCTATTGCATGGCAGTGCCTCATGATGGGAGCATGTGGTAGAGTAAAATCACTTACCTCATGGCTAGGAAGTTAAGAGGAGGACAGAGAGGCCAGTGTCCCACAGCCACCTCAAAGGCACACCCTCAGGGACCTGAGTACCTCACTATAGGCCCATCTCTCAAAAGGTTCCAGTAGTGCCACTCTGGGGACTAAGACTTTAACACATGGGCCTTTTGAGGACAATCAAGAGCTAAGCTATAGCACTGGACAATTTAGATATTTTGATATCCTTAAAATTAGGCACTTTAGGCTTGTCTTTTTATTTTGGCTTATTCATTAGAAATACTTATGTAATGGAAAAAGCCAATGCTGTATTACTCTGTATCTCATCATTATTAACTAATAAAAGGGGGAAAGAAAAGAAATGTTTATGTGGTTCAGAATCCTCACATAGATCTTTGTATAATTAGTTTTATAATGTATTTTGTTTCTGAACTATAATACTTAATAGCTAATTTTTTTCTTTTTTTGTGGTACTGGGAGGTTAAATCTGGGGCATTCTACCACTGGCGTGCACCCCACTGGCCCTTTTCTTGTTTTTCATTTTGAGATAGGGTCTTACTAAGGTACACAGGCTGCCTCTGGCCTTGAACTCAAGATCCTCCTGCCTCAACCTCTTGAGTCACTGGGATTACAAGTGTGTGCCACCACACCCAACTAATAGCTAAATTTTTGTGAGGTCAAAATAGGTCATCACATAATTTTTAAAAATAATAATATGACATGGTAGCATGTTCCTTGATGGGGAGGGAGCCAAATGAAACACTACATTATATGATATATGTTTTTTAAATCTGATATTGATAGTAGAGTTTTCACTAATCTGTATAAGATATCAGGCAGTTAATTGTGTATTGCAGGGTAGAAGAGAATGAACTTTAACTTGTATGATGCTCATTTTTAGGAGTCTGTACGAAAAGCAGCAGAACTAGCTCTGAAAACTCTGAGCAAGGTGAGAATTCCCATCTGACAGTAGGGATGGAGTGGGGCTGAGTTCTGTGTGATTCTGACAATGCTTTATTGTTTGTTATATGAGGTGATATTTAGTTGCTGTGTAATGGACTTCACTGCTCTTACAGTGAATGAGAGAGTGGGTGCTGCTCTACTGGAATGCTAGTGTATACCTTTGGTGTCTTTAAATGATAAGCTTCTGCATGCTTTTATATAAGGTATAACTTTTACTTGACCTTGAAGGATACATTACTCATTTAGATAAAGAGTCATCTTTTGTTTCACCATCTTTCACATTAATGAAATTGGCAAACTTTAAAAACTAGTCTGCCACTTGAACTTGATTTTATGATTTATGGGTACCTTTACATTCTGATTGCATAAACCTTGTCATATAGGTCATATCATTACTAAGTAGTAAAACCTGGTTGTAAATCCAGGTGTTTCTCATTTCCAGATTTGTATTCTTGTCCAGTATATTGTTTTGCTACCCAAATGATGTTTACTAATGATGTTACTAATGATGTTGATGATACATTAAGCCTTATTTAAAGTGCATTTGTGTACATTTTCTCATTTCATCCTCAACTATTTTTTTTCCTAATATACATATTAGGAAGTCAAAATTTAGAGAGTAAAATTTATATTTAGTTATTGGCAGACTAGGACTCAATACCAGTACTTGTTGCTCTGTCACACTCTACAGTGTCACAGAGGGTATACTCATTTACTCTTTTCTACTGATAGTGTCAGAGGAATGCTTTATTGGTTGAGAGGTGAGTTTCACTAATGTCCATGTTCTTTGTATCTGAGGTTTGTGTGAAAATGTGTGACCCTGCCAAAGGAGCAGCTGGCCAGAGAACCATCGCTGTCCTCCTGCCTTGCCTTCTGGACAAAGGAATGATGAGTCCTGTTGCAGAGGTTCGAGCCCTAAGGTATGGATCAGTTAATAAAGTAAATGTGTTGGATTTACTTAGCTCCTAACCATTCAGTAGAAATTGTGTTTCTTTGCATGTTGGATTCTTCAAAATATGGAGAAATAGGTTGAGAAGAACCCATTGAGGTGACCCAGACATTTTTGAAATGTTGTGAGTCAGAGTATTTTCATGGTAACATTCTCATGGGGACCTTAATTTAACCAGCATTCTGAGTCTCATGTTATTCTATTGTCATTGGCCTCTGCTCCTGGCAAACACATCTTCTTCTTATGCCATAGGTCTGTAGCGACTCACTTGTTGGTTATAACACTTAGTAATATCATGTTTTGCTGTCCTCAGTAAAATAATCTATGGAATGATTTTGAGTTGCGCCTAAATCCATTGGGTAAAATGCTGATGGGAAACTTTATAATGGTTCAGGCCAACCAAATCTGAAGTCAGTGATCACTTTTGCTCTTGTTAGGTGCTGTCAAGTTGAGTCCAACTCATAGTGAACTTATGTACAACAGAATGAAATACTCCCCAACATTGTGCAGTGTCTGACACTGTCAGAGCTTCTCTGCTATTCATAAGATTTTTGATGGCTGATTGTTTTCAAAATTGTTTCGGGGGTGGATTGCCACATCCTTCTCCCATTTTTGCAGTGCTGAGGATTGAACCTAGCACCTCAGAGTGTGCATAGCAGCACTCTATCAACTAACACAACCAGGCATTATGTATATCCTGATGTAATGGGGTAGGACATATACAGCACTGCCTATGGATGATTCTTGTGGAGTTTGTTTTTTGAGGCAGTGTCACTATGTAGCCCACATTAGCCTTGTACTTGCTATCTTCCTGCCTTAGCCTGTGCTGAGATTACAGCTATATACTTTTTTTTTTTTTTTTTAAATAATGGAACATGAACTTGATTTAGCCTATACATCTGTACAGGGGACAGAGGAACATGTTAAAGAATACCACTGGCATACAGTTAATGAGGACAAATAAATAAGAAACAAAGAGGGAGGGAATGGTTAAAAAAGATTCAAAACATGCAGTAAATTGTCATGGATGAACTCTGGATCCTGATTCCAACAAACCAACTCTTTTTTTATTTGTTTATTTGAGACATGGTTTTACTGTATAGCCCAGGCTGACCCTGAACTTGCTTTGTAGGCCAAGCTGGCTGCAAACTCACAGCCTCTTGAGTACTGGGATTATGGACTTCTGCTCAAACCAACTCTTAAAGAAATTTGGATTTTAGATGTTAAGAAAAAGTTCTTAGTATTTTTAACATGTCAAAATGGTATTATGATTATAGTAAAAAGTTTTTGTTTCTTAGAGATACATACTAACGTTTAGTTACAGGATATACTTTCAGATAACACAATTGCAGAGGAAAAATTGTGCATGAATGTACAAAGAAGAGATAGATATAAATGAAACAAAATTGGCCAAATGTAGCAAATTGTTGAAATGGGCAGAGAATACAAACAATTTCATTTATGATCCTCTCTATTTTCATAAGTGTTTGAAGTTTTCTGTAATAAAATGTTTTTTTTTAATATTTTTAAATTTTATTTTTTTTTCTTTGCAGTACTGGGAGGGCCTCATGCATAGTAGGCAAGTGCTCCACCACTGAGCTGCACTCCTCAGTCCCACCCTTTATTTTTCCATTTCTCTTTAAAAATTTTTTTTTTCGTGGTATTGGGGGTTGAACCCAGAGCCTTGCGTTTGCGTGCTTTGCAAGTGTTGTACCACTGAGCTATATAGGTCACATCATTACTAAGTTTTTTTACTTTTACACATCATTACTAAGTTTTTTACTTTTTTTTGAGACAGGGTCTTGCTAAATTATACAGACTACATCTGGTCTCGAACTTGTGATCCTCCTGCCTCCACCACCTGAGCTGCTGGGATTGCAGGTGTGTGACACTGTGCTCGGCTCTTTTTAAGTTTTTGAAACAGGGTCTCTCTTAAGTTGTGCAGGCTGCCTCTGGCCTCATACCTGCCTCATACCTGCAGTCCTCCTGCCTCAGCCTCCTGAGTAGCTAGGGTTATAAGTGTGTGCCGTGACACACAGCTCTATCCATGAGACAAATGTTTCCTTTTTTTCTTTTTCTTTTTCTCCTTTTCTTGTCTTGTCTTGTCTTTTTTTGTTTTTTGCAGAACTGGGGAGTTGAATGCAGGACCTCACACATATGAGGCAAGTTCTCTACCACTGAGCTGCACTCTCAGCATAAAATATTATTTTAAAAGATGCCAAAGGACTAGAGGCCCTGGATTCAATTCTCAGCACCTCTCCTTCCCAAATTTCTAGGACCAGGTTCTATAACTATATGAGTATATGCCTGAGTACAGTAAACTGCAGAACATCCTCATGATTGGATTTGTAGGGCTTGTTGTTGCTGTTGCTGTTGTTGTTGTTGTTGTTGTTGTTAGGTGCCAGTCTAGTCGTGTCTGACTCATAGCAACCCTCATAGGGTTTTCAATGGCTGATTGTTTTGAAATTGCCTCGGGAGTGGATTGCCATGTCCTTCTCCCATTTTTGTGGTGCTAGGAATTGAACTTGGGACCCCAGAGACTGCAGAGCAGTGCTCTACCAACTGAGCTAAATCCCAGCCATTGTTGTTGTTAGGTGCCATTGAGTCTGTGTCTGACTCATAGCAACCCTGTGTACAATAGGTTAAACAGTATTGTTAGTGCTTCTCTGCTATTTATACAGTTTTCAATGGCTGATTATTTTTTGGGAGTGGGTTGCTGGGTCCTTCTCCCAATTCTACAGTATCTGGGGTTCCCAGGTAGTCTCCCATCCACGAATGAGCCAGGCCCAACCCTGCTTAGCTTCTGAGATCTGATGGGATTGGATGCCACAGTGGTATGGCTGCAGGCATAGGGCTTCTTACTTTTGGTAAAATGGTTCAGGTAGGGCTTCTTACTTTTGGTAAAATGGTTTAGGAGTTGTATTCTATGTGTCTCTAGCATTAACACCCTTGTGAAGATCAGCAAAAGTGCAGGAGCCATGTTGAAACCACATGCACCAAAACTCATCCCCGCTCTGTTGGAGTCCTTAAGTGTGTTGGAGCCCCAAGTTCTCAATTATTTGAGCCTCCGGGCTACAGACCAAGAAAAGGTGAGTTGATGGTACAAGTATTTCGGTAAGTATTGTTGTTGTTGTTAGGTGCTGTTGAGTCATTTCTGACTCATAGAGACCCTCACAGGGTTTTCAGTGGCTCATTGTTTTGGGATTGCCTTGGGAGTGGATTGCCACATCTTTCTCCAATTTCTGTGATGCTGGGAATAGGACCTGGGACCTCAGAGACTGCAGAGCGGCACTCTAACAACTGAGCTAAATCCCAGCCCTTGGTAAGTATTAACGAAGGATAATTCCTGTTAAGGTACGAGGTTCATCTGAATAATCCTTCCAGTATCCTTAGACAAACTCCATGACTGAAATGGTACTTTCATCGCTCTTGCAATACTACGTGTAGAGTTTCATTATTTTTTACAGGGGCTGGGGAGCCCAGCTAACACACAATGCATTAATATAAATTTAACAGTTTTTCATATATTATTTTTCGGGGGTTGGGTCTGTCCCTTCAGGGTCTTTCTATGGACCCTCCCCAGCCCTACAAATAAAAAATGATTTGTACCCAGACTTTTGCATCGCCAAATCTGTTTTTCAGCTATACTGTGGTCACCTTGTCTTTGATTGGAGTAATTTTTTAAAAATTGTAGAGGAAATATTTATTGAGAAAAATTAAAATAACATAAAAGGATGAAAGTAATTCTCTAGGGTCTCCACTGTCAACTGTTTCTTGTGCCTTTTTTCAAATTCTTTTATTGTTAAAGGCTATAAAACCAAAGAAAAAGACTAATTTAAAAATAGAACCAGATATGGAATATTGTTCTACAATTCTTTTTTAAAATTTAACAATATATCATGTCAGTATATAGATTTATTTCATTCTCTTGAATGCAAGCCTAGTATTTTATAGTCAGATGATTTTGAATTTTTGTAGGAGAGGTTTTTTATAACATTAAAGGTTACAAATATTCTTTTTTGCCAACATTGAGTAACATCAGTCTAATAAGCAAAAATCTTACTCTATTATGCAATTTTTTGCATGTAGTATTTCTTATCTTTTTGTATTGTCTTAGCCATTTATATTTCTTCTGTGAATTGTGTTTCTATTTCATGCTTATTTTTCTACTTGGTTGGTTTTCACATTTATCTTTGTTCATAAGCCTATTAAACCTGTCAAATATGATGTTTTCTTGCAGTTCACCATTTGATTTTTAACTTGGCTAATCTACTCTAACTACTTGGGTTCATTTCTCAGCATGGCAAAAATGGGAAAAGGACCTGACAACTCACTCCCAAAACAATCCTGAAACAATCAGCCATTGAAAACCCTATGACTAGCAGAGAAGCACTGACAGAGTGTCGGGCATGGCACAATGTTGAGAGTGTTTTGCTCTGTTGTACGTGAGGTTGCTATGTGTCAAACGTAACTTGACGGCACCTAACAACAACAAAACCCCTCTAACAATTTACTCTTTTTTCCTTTTGCTTCTAATACTATTTCCTCTCCATTCATCATTCTTTCTTTTTTCAAAGTAGATTTGCTCCTTAGATTACCATAGAATGTGTACTATGTATTAAGAATTAAAGTACATAAATTCAGCTCTAAATTTTGCTGTCTTGGGCACATGATTTCCATATGCCTTACTTTTCTCATTTATTTTCTCTGGATAGTGTTAACCTCTCATCCAGCATAGTTTTGAATAAAATGCCATTGTAGATATGAAACTTCATTACAAAATTAAAGAACTAATTGTATAATTTTTTCTATTATTTTGGCATAATTTTTAAAAACCTTTGATAGAAATTTAGTCTATTTTTTTATGTAGTGGACGGAGAATCTGAAGCTTAAGACTGATTGACTTGGGCAGAGTTTTACTATGTTAATTTCTTTTTTCTTTGTGCTGCTAAGTATTGAACCTGGGGCCTCGTGCATGCTGAGCATATGTTGTACCACTGAGCCCCTATATTTTAATTTCTAACTGCAGTTGATTTCTATTATCTGATTTTCTGACCTTTAGTGAGATGCTATCTCTACAGGTAAACTTTTGAGTTAGAATCAAAAGAAATGGGAGTTAGAATTCTTTGGTTTTGTTACAGATTGCTTTTTATTAAAGTCCCTTAGTTTGTAAATAAAATGCTTTTATTGGCGTTTGTGAGGCTAATTCCTAATTAACTGAGTGTCCTGAGTGTCTTCAATTTGTGTTCTTCAGGCTGCAATGGATAATGCTCGACTCAGTGCTGCCAAATCCTCTCCCATGATGGAAACTATTAACATGGTGAGTGTCTAAATATAAGGAGAAAGTGTGCTTGCTTCCCTTCAAGTGTAATTCTTCAAAAACTTCAGACTACGTTAAAGAAAAAATACATCAGTTAACTATTATGAGTTTTTCTTTTTTTCTTTTAAAATATTTATTTTAATTGATACATAAAAATTTTACAGATATATGTTTTTAACTGATAAAGGAAAAATTTGGACAATTTTTTCTTTTTTTCTTGTTTTCTTTTTAATTTTTTTCTTAAAACTTTTTCCTCTACATTACTAAATGGTAATTTTCCAAGTACTATTCGAGGGCGCCTAACAATAACAAAAGAATCAGCCCAACTTTATGTTACAGGGGTGACAACATATCAAGAGTTCCTTCTGTGTTTATCTGTATATCTTTTGATATGCCTATTTAGAAAGATTCAGATTTTTTTTTGCCTCTGCCTGAGAATTGTCTTTGGGAGAGACTACAAAGTTGTAAGCTAGAGGTATTTAAAGAAGTAGGCAACATAGAAGGTATGTGAAGGGAATTGAGCCATGGTAATATGTTGTAGGCACATCTTCCTGCTGTAGGTATGTGAAGGAATTTGCAGTGAAGATCTACATGACACTTTGAGGTTCTGAGTTGTAACGTCCCTCAAATCTTGGCAGAGTCTCCTCTGCCAGGCATTCCCTGCAGTGGTTAACTAAGAGCTATGAGCTACTGGAAATTATTTTGCTAAGCAGATCACAAAGCTGGACAAGAAGAATACTTTTTAGTGCCTACTGGGGGACTGTTACCAACATTGGTCTAAGGATATTATGTCTTAGTTGGATTATGGAAGAAAAGTAAAATCTAAAGAAACAGGAATAGTTAATAAACGCCACGTAGATATGTTCTTTAATAATAGGATATATGCTTGCATTTTCAAAAATACAATATAGCAAACTGTAGAAGAATTCATCTAAGAAATTGATGTATTAGGTATGGTGTGGTAGGGTAGTCCACTGAGGAAGATCAGTTTTAATCTAGGTTTTTAACCTTAAACATGTATTATTAAAGAAGGAATAGATCTAGAGATCCTTTATTCTTGGATAATCATTATTTATGTACTCATTTTTTAAATTGATATTTTCAGTATTTTTATTCTGTTTTTAATGTTGAGCAGTTGATTAATATTGTCTTTGTAGTTTAATGGGGTTTTAAATATTGAAATTAAATGCCAGTCGTGGTGGCGCACGCCTGTAATCCCAGTGGCTCAGGAGGCGGAGGCAGGAGGATTGCAATTTCTAGACCAGAAGCAGTCTGTGTAACTTAACAAGACCCTGTCTCAAAAAAAAAAAAAAAAAAAAGGGGGGGGGGGCTGGGGGTGCAGCTCAGTGGTCCAGCACTTGCAAAGCATGCAGGTGCGAGGCCCTGGGTTCAACCCCCAGTACTGCCAAAAAAAAAGAAAAAGAAAGAAAATGAAATTGAAATTAAAGCAAAATTATACCAGTGATTTGTCCACCATATATCAAATCCAGTGAGCACATATTTGACATGGATAGGTTGTAACTGAATATGTGGTACTGAGTTAATTATTTACTAAGGTTTGCCTTTGTGTTTATTCTTTTCCAAAAGTGCCTGCAATATCTTGATGTGTTGGTGCTGGGCGAGCTAGTTCCTAGGTTATGTGAACTCATCAGAAGTGGTGTAGGTCTTGGAACTAAGGTAAGTATATTTTTCACTACTGGAAATGTGTATTTTTGTTAGTTTTAGACACAAAAACTGACAACCATCATGTATGAAATTCATATTTCTATAAAATGTAATATTACACGTTTGGTTCTGTGCTTACCCTAATAACTTAAAACTTGTATCTGATTTGGAAATAAAACATGTAACTAATTCAGGAAATATTGTCTTTTTTTGTGGAATATCTAATTTTCTTGGTTGTTATGTACATGCCCTTGGGTTCTCCTTTATTATCAGCTAATGGAGATGCTCACCCAGGTGTCAGGGAGTGATTAGGTTGTGATTAGAAATTTTCATAGAAGGGTCAGCTAGTGTTTGGATGGAAAAATGTTTTCCTTTTCAAGATCTTACAGAGATAAGACATCCCCTATGACTCCGTTTTTATTTTTATTTTTTTTATTATTTTTTGACACAGGGTCTTACTGTATAGCCCAGACTGGCTTCAAACACTTGATCCTCCTACCTTAGCCTCGGTAGTAACTGGGATCGTTTTAAATTTCAACCCATTTTTAAAACAAATGAATAAGCCACATTTTTTCTCTCATGACAAAATTAATGCTTATATTTAAATTTTTTAAACATTTATAAATCAAGAGAAAGCTAAAAATAAAAATGTTTATAATTTTTCCATGCGAAGGAAACTACTGTTTATATTTTGGAGCATTTCCCTTCAGTGCATTTTCTATGCAGGTATTTTCTATAGTATCTTCTGTTAATGACCACATGATACTCTGTTAAATGGATATAACATCATTTATTTTAATTCATCAAGGAACATCTGTTTTTAGTTTTTAAAAAATATTAAAGCACTGTGATGAATTTTTGGACATATCAAAAATTATTTCCTTTGGTTAAATTTCTAGAAATGAAAATGTTAGCACAAGTGTGGATAATGACATTTGTTGCCTTCCTGGAGGATTGTACTAATTTTTTTCTTATTCACAGTGTCTGATATTACTTATCTTCCTGTTGGAAATCTTGAAAAAAACCCTGCATTACTAGTTTAAAATAAGTTTTCCTTTTTCTAGATTGAATCCTGGAGGGGCTATTAGGCTTCATGTGTTTCATATCTTTAAATCTTTGGTACCTAAAACAATGGTTTGATAGAACATTGTGACCATCAAATTTAGACCTTTGCTTTTGTAACCCTGAAGGGAGGCTGTGCCAGTGTCATCGTGTCTCTAACTACTCAGTGTCCCCAGGACCTAACACCTTACTCAGGTGAGTTTGTCATATGATCTGTGGGGATTTTTTTTTTTTCATGACTATATCTTATATGATAGAACTTTAAAAGGAAAAATATTCGGACATAATTGTGAAGCTGTATGCTTTCTTTCCCTTCAACCCCCTTGCCTAATCCTTTTGTCTGCAAGAGGTGCAGGCTTTACCAAGTTTTCATTGTCTTATAAGTATTTTATTGTTTCTTAGTGGTATGAAAAGTAAAAGTATCTGTTATTCTGTAGGATTTGTTCATCATTAATAGCTTAGATAGGTTCCTGGGTGAGGCTAATGAACTTTATGTGTCTAGCTCTCATTTTTACAGCTTTTCTCACAATATTCTAGACACAGGTTAATTTTTAATTATATATGAAGGAAGCAAAGTAGAGTGTACAAATAATAACATTCAAGAGATCTAAACTATTATAGAGTAAATCAGATGTTAATTGCAGATTTATTTATTTATTTATCCTAAGAATATAACAGAACATTTGATCAACCAAGTGTCAGAATTTTTCCTTTATTTGATAGGTAAACTCATGAGTGCTTTGCTTAGTGGCCTGACAGATCGGAATAGTGTGATTCAGAAATCCTGTGCATTTGCCATGGGCCATTTAGTTCGAGTAAGTTGAATTTCTTACTTAGTTAAATAAAATGCTTTGATAATTTTAAAGAAATGACTAGGATTGTTTCTTTTTCAGACCTCACGAGATAGCAGCACTGAGAAACTCCTGCAGAAGCTCAGTGGCTGGTATATGGAAAAAGAAGGTGACTTTCTTTTTCTCTTTTATGTCATTTTAAATTTAGATGTTAACCTAATAAAGCAATACAAACAACGCCATAGAAGTCTTACACTCTCTGACTTTATATGCTTTGCTATAAACTTTTCTAATTGATTTTATCTGTTTTCCTGTAGCACACATTGAGCTATTTACATCAGTTACTCTACAAAGCAGTAGGTATCATAAAAATTTTGGTTTCTCTTCTCTTCAGAACCCGTCTACAAGACCTCATGTGCTTTGACTATTCATGCGATTGGACGATACAGCCCTGATGTATTAAAGAACCACGCCAAAGAAGTTCTGCCCTTGGCATTTCTAGGCATGCATGAAATTGCTGATGATGAGAAATCTGAAAAAGAAGAATGTAACTTATGGACTGAAGTATGGCAGGAGAATGTACCTGGTTAGTAAACGGTGCCCCTGAACTAAACCTGCTTCTTAGGAACCACAGCTAGAATTTTTGGCTCACATTGTTTATTCATATGCTCCTCTATAGTTACTTTCCCAGGATTTTAACAATATGTATCTCATTTCATTTTAAGCCCATCCAGATTTCTAAATTCACAAGGTTGGCACTCAGAGCTCTTCACTTTGAGTTGCTGCCCATGTGAGAGAATATATACTCTGCCCAAGCAAAGTAGAGCTTTATTTATGTTGTTTGAGAGTGAAAGCATGATTATATGTTGCCTTAGAGTAGTATTTTGGAGTAGTGTTTCTCAGATATGTTTTTTACCTTGGCATATATTTATGGAGGATGACCATTTGCATGACACCCTCCTGGGAATACATCCAAGTTCATAAAGTCCTCCTGTTGTTAAAAAGAAGCAACACAACCCACTGTCTTTCCTTTGAGACAGTGGTGTTTTTTTTGTTTATTTGTTTACAGTAGTGGAGAACTTCATGCATGCTAAGCAGGGGCTCTACCACTGAGTTGTAGCCTCAGCCCCTTTAAAAATTTTTTATGTATTTTTATTTTTTCTTTAAATTGGAGGCAGGATCTAAGTTGTGCAGGCTGCCTCTGGCCTTGAACTCATGATTATCCTGCCTCAGTCATCTTAGTCACTTGGATTTATAGGTGTCTGCCACAGTGCTTGGCTGAGAGTGGCATGTTTTAACAATTGATGATTGCTGATTTAGGCTGATGGCCACTGACTTTAATTCAGACTTAGAAAAATCAGTTAATTTCTCTTGTCGCTTAAGGTGTTCTAACTTTGCCTTTTTAAATCTAGGTTCCTTTGGAGGCATTCGACTCTACCTGCAGGAGTTGATTACCATTACCCAGAAGGCTTTACAGTCTCAGTCCTGGAAAATGAAAGCCCAGGGTGCAATTGCTATGGCATCCATTGCAAAACAAACCAGCTCTCTAGTACCTCCATATCTGGGTATGATACTAAGTGCATTGCTGCAAGGCCTGGCTGGAAGAACATGGGCAGGAAAGGTAAAGAAGCTATTCATGCCCTTAGAGGATTATGCCTTCATCTTTCATTTTATATAAAAATATGAATCTGGTTTTGTGTGACTTCAGGTAGATTGTTTTTATAAATCACGTTTCCTAGCTAACAGGAGACTTTGAGTAAACCTTGCCTGATTATCTTATGATATTTCATCTCAAAATGTAACCTACATATCCCTGAATGATGATAGTAATGCTGGAAATTGATATATTTTACATATTCAACCTTACAAATTACCTTGTACACCAGGTTACCTCTTATACCATTTTGCATCTATTGCCCTCATAAACAGGTCAGAATTGGCCACCTATGAAATTGAGTAGCAAAGGGAGCTGCTTTTAATGCTAGGGCTGAAGGATGTGCATCTCTGCAGCCTGTAAATTTGTAACAGTCTTATTTATATGAAGGCTGTAGTAAGAAGCATACAGTGAGCACTCAGTAGGAAGCATAAGATTGAGTCAATATTTAATGGTCTACTTTGTTTTGTAAAGGTAAATAATGGCCAGTGCAATACTGTGGAAATAGTGCTGGACTGGAAGGCAGACATAATTCTAATTGTTCTTCCATGTCATCTTAGTCAAATCAGTTCTCAAGCCTTTATGAAATAGAGACGAGAATAATTCATGGTTTGGAATAAAACTTGGTGGATGTGCCCATAACAATAAAGTACATTAAAGATAAGATAAACCTTGTTAATTTTGTTGTCATAGTTATTAAATATTTGTGAGGTAATTATAGTCATAATGTACAGAATGTGACATATGTGGGCTTAATAGTATTCCCTCATCTTTCGACCCCTCAGGAGGAACTGTTGAAAGCCATTGCCTGTGTGGTAACAGCTTGCAGGTAAATGTTCTTTTAATAAAGATGCCATTTCTTAAATGAAACCTTAAAACTACAGCCTTTGTTAAATATTCTGATGCTTTTTATGGATCCTGTAGTGCAGAGCTGGAAAAGTCTGTGCCCAATCAGCCCAGCACAAATGAAATTCTTCAAGCTGTTTTGAAGGAATGTTGCAAAGAAAATCTCAAATACAAAATTGTAGCAATCAGCTGTGCAGCTGATGTTTTGAAGGCCACCAAAGAAGACAGATTCCAGGAGTTTTGTGATATTGTCATACCTCTCATCAAGAAGGTAATGACCACCTGTGTCCTCTAAGGTCTGGTTCATCCTTTAAAAAAACAGTGGAAAAAGATTTTCTGTGTCTGATTCCATGTTTATTAAGATTAGTTTTGCTGTAAGTAACAGAAAATCCCAAGTTTATCATGGTCTCAAATAAGAGAGAAGTTTGTTTCCCATATAGTAGTTGGGAGCCTCACTAAGTCTTCAGGAATTCTGGTTTTTTACAGCCCCCAGCTCTGCCATCTCTAGGGTGTGTCCACCATCCTCATGGTTCACAGTGTGTGTATTCTTGGCAGATGACAGGACATGAAGCAAGAATGGCAGGCCACAGTGGCAAGTCACTAAGGAAAGTTCTGAAAACTGCTCCATGGCACTTTCACTTACATCCCACTGGCCAGTATAAAGCTGCATAGCCACACCTGCCAGCAGATGAGGCTAGGAAAGAAAGTTTTCATTCTGGGCATCCATTTTTGCTCTATGGGAGAAAGAGACAGTTGATTGTAGTGAAAGAACAGTTTTTAATGTAATAAGCTTTGCCTTGCAAGCATGTGGATATGCCCCCTACCCATCCTAGAGTGAAGACAAGAAGCTGCATGTATCAGGTGGGTCACCTCTGCAGTGTACTGGGGGGGATTTGGGTTTTTCAAAAAGTCTTTGGTTTCATTTGGAAAATGGACTCATTTTTTAAAAACTGGGCACTGAGTAGAGAGAGGAGTGCAGTTTACCTATTTATGAAGGATGAAATGTTTTAACTAGTATTCTTGTGTTGCTGCTGATTTATAGTTGTTCTCTTTTAGTAATATGGCTGTTTAAATAATTCCCATTACGTATATAATGATAGTGTGTGGATTTGGTAGACTTGTGTTTTAATTTGATTATATCACTAGCTAGTTGGTCAGATTACTTCTAGCCTATTTCTCAGTTTATCAAGAGTTTGGGTTTGCATCATTATCAAGTTCCATCTTTAATTTTCAAGTTCTAATGCAGGTCTTTTTAGGTTGTACTCAAACCACCACGTAAGCAGTATTTTTTTCACTTTTGTTTACAAATTCTTTTAAAGTATTTCTCAAATTTATTAGAGTTGTATATTCCTATTACAAATTTAAAAAACTCATGGTAGAGAATTTAGCATTTAGTTCTTTGTCAGCATCTCCTATTCTGATATCACATTTAGTTTAATAATATACCTGCAACTTTGAAGAAGAAAATGCTAACTTTTGCTTCCCTTTTTTTCAATATGTCCTAGAACTCACTTGAAAGCATGGGAGTTCGGACAACCAAAGCTGAAGATGAGAATGAGAAGGAACGGGAGCTGCAGCTGGAGTCTCTGCTGGGTGCATTCGAGAGCCTGGGCAAAGCCTGGCCCCGGAACGCAGAGACCCAACGTAAGCACCCGAACCTGTGTTTGAAAAAGTGGTGTAATGAGAACGCATATTTTCTGTATGGCATTACTGTTGTTTGAATATTATATTCCATAACAACCTGATTAAATAATAGGAGAATTAGCCAATATAAATGTTACTCCTATATGAAGAAATAATCTCATGGATCACTATATTATTTTATTAAGGCCACCATAAGAAAGTGTCACAGACTGGATAGCTTAAACAACAGAAATTTATTTTCTCACAGTTCTGGAGGGTAGAAGTCTGAGATCAAGGTGTTTGCAAGGTTGGTTTCTTCTGAGACTTCTGTCCTTAGATTGTGAATGGCTGTCTTCTCCTGTGTCTTCACATGAGCTTTCCTCTGGGTCCTAATCTGCTTTAAGAATACCAGTCATATTGGATTACGGTCCACTCATATGACTTCTTTAAAGACCTTATCTTCTACAGTAAATTCTGAAGGATGGGGGCATTAGGACTTCAGCATAGGAGTTTTGGGGGACACAGTTCTGTCCATAACTATCATGAAACATTTTATGTAACTAGTTTGACTATAAAAAGAGCTCTGATATTCTTGTTTATGATCATAACGCTATCCTGAAGAATCCACAGAATTTTTTAGTGGAGTCTCTTCATCTCAAAATCAGTAGCCTTTCTGCCAAATGTTCAGTAAGCAAGTAAAATCTGTTTCACAAAGAAACTCATGACTAAAAGATTTTCAGAACTGAAAATGTATTTTCAAAGGACTAGATAAACAGGAAACTTTGATTATTGGATCAGGTTAGTGAATTTGGAGGTCTTTTTACAGGGTCTTAAACTTGAACCAATGCTGTTCTTTTAAGTTTGCCGTGTTCTGCCAAGTTTGCCTACCCTCTGTCCCACCAAACATCCCGATATTCTTGAATGTTATAAAAAATATTGTTGATTGTTCATGATTCTTAGATCTAAAATCAGACTTAAGATTTTCCTTGGGTCTATAATTCTTTGTGTAAACTTGTATTTGCTGTATATACAGGGTCTTTTGTGACAAGGTATACTTGCTATGTATAAGAAGGATTTCCCAAAAGATACTGTATAAATTTCTGAGTAGTGTTACAGACTGTAATGGAAGTTTGCTTATTTGACACCAGTAGGACTGTTAACTTTTGCTTGATAGCTAGAGAAACTTAAAGTAGGGAATTACATAAAAATGACATACACATAAGCAGTTGAACATTAGACGTAGAAATGTACATTTATTTGCTGGTTGTTGAGCAGAGAGCAAGGCCTTTTATTTAAGACTTTAACTGTTACACATTGACTTCTTACATATATCTCACTCACAATGTACTATTTGTATTTTATGGGTTTTGTTCCTTTAAAATAGAGAAAGATGCAGTGATGTATTCCTGTAATCCCAGTGACTCAGGAGGCAGAGGCAGGAGGATCGCAAGTTAAAGGCCAGAGACAGTCTGTGTAACTTAGCGAGATCCTGTCTCAAGACAAAAAATAAAAAGAAGAGAAAACAAAAATAAGTAAAAAAGGGATTGGGAGTGTGGCTCAGTGGTAGAGCACTTGCAAAGTATGTGCAAGGCTCTAGGTTCAGCCCCCCTAGTACTCCAAAAATAAATAAACAAAATAGCAAAAGAAATTACAGACTTTGCCCCAGTGCAGAATCCTAGATTTTTGTACTCCCTCCCCTCATTTTCACATTTGTTTCAGTCCTGTGCTATAGCATTAAAAAACTCCTTTGTTGAGTTTTATACTTGTGACTCAGCTGTTGACGTAATATTAATTATATCATAATAATGTTTGTAGTGACACAACAGGTTTTTGGGAAGGATTGTCAATACTTGGTAAACCTACAATTGGCAGAAGCTTGTGAGTGTCTAGAGGGAGTGCTTTCAGGGGCGTCGTTCAGGGAATTTTAAAGGGGAATAGGAGTGTGGTTAAGCTGCTGTCTCAGTTCCACAGAGGACAAAATGCCTTGAAAGAAAACATGAACCGTTAGGTGCACCCTTGTGTATGTGAGGAGGCAGTCCTAATCAAGGGAATATTTGGAAATTGAGATAAAGTCATGCTGAAGTTTTTTTGGAAATTTCATGTTTTTAATTAAAGGCATTTATTGTTCCTCCCACCTTGACCTTTTTTCTTTCTCTGTCCCTCTGTCTCTCTCGCTGTGCCCCTGTCTGTCCCTCATTTGTTCTCTCTTACCCCTTCATACATACTCTACTTTTCTGTCCCACTCTGTCTTTTTCCCCCCTAGGTTGTTATCGTCAAGAGCTGTGCAAACTGATGTGCGAACGGCTAAAACTCAGCACGTGGAAGGTGCAGCTAGGTGTCCTCCAGTCAATGAACGCCTTTTTTCAGGGGTAATTTGTTTCATGGTTCAGGTTATTATTTTCTCTCCCTCTACCGACTAATATTCCACATATAGTCAGTGGAATTCTTACATATTTTAAAACTAGTAGCTAAAGTGACATGATAAAGTGACACATGAAGATGGAAATTGTTGTGTCAAGATTTTTAAATGCTTGTGATATTAATGGGTAGCATTTATTTGTTGCTTCTTGTTTTGCATAGGTTAATGCTTTTGGAAGAAGAACATGCAGATCCTGTGGCTCTGACTGAAATTCTCCTTCAGACTTGTAAATCAATCACATATTCTTTAGGTGAGTGGAGTAACTTGAAAGTGGTAAGTCATCCTGATTTTTTGTTTTGTTTTGTTTTGGTTGTTGTGTTGGGGATCAAACCCAGGGCCTTGTGCATGCTAGGCAGGTGTCATACCACTGAAGCATATTTCCAGCTCCCCTTTATTTTGTGACAGGGTCTTTCTGTATTGCCCAGGCTGGGCTCAGATTCATGATCCTCAGACTCCCAAGTAATGGAGATTATGAGCTTGTGCCAGTGCACTTGGCTTAAGTAGTGCTAATTTTAAAGCTAAGGAGCTGAGCTTCACATATTCCCTGCCTTGTCTGAGGAACTAAATTCTGGAACAACTATTGAGATGTCTTACTTACATACTCCATTTGTTTGCCTAAATCAGAAAATTTTTTTATCTGGAAATATAATAAGATTTTAGCACCTAGGTTCTACCTTTTGAAAATATTTAAAAAAAATATTTGGAAATAATTTAAAACTCACAGAACAGTTGCTACAGTAATTCATAGTACCTGTATACCCAGAATCATCTTTTAACATCTTGTTTTGTTTGCTTTGTCCTTTATACTTATATGTACATGTTTTTTTTTTCCCTGAACCATTTGAAAGTATATTGCTTACATTATGTCCTCATGTTCCTAAATTCTTCAGTGTGCATTCTTTTCCATAACCATGGTATGTTGTTGTTGTTGTTAGGTGCTGTTGAGTTGGGTCTGACTTATAACTACACTATGTACGACAGAACAAAACACTACCTGAAACTGTGCCATGCCCTGCACTATGTCAGTACTTCTCTGGTATTCATAGGGTTTTCAGTGGCTGATTGTTTTAGAAATGGGCTATTGGGTGTTTCTTTCAAGCCTACAGCATGGGTATTCCCAGGTGATTTCCCATCAAAGGACTAACCAGGCCTGACCTGCTTAGCTTCTGAGATCAGACACTAAGGTAGTATGGCTGTAGGCCAACCATGGCATAGTTACCAAATTTTGATAATACAACTATAGTTGCAGTATTTTCTTATCAAATTTTACCATCTGTATTGTTTTTCAGTTAAATCAGTAATATTCTTTATAGGACTTCTATCCCTTGAGAAGTATAATACAGGAGTATTTATTGAATTTAATTGTCATATCTTTTAGTCTCTTTTAATCTGGAACACTTTTCAGTCTTTCTTTGTCTTATAAGACATTGATGATTTTGAAAAATAAAGTCTCCCCTACTTCCCTGTTTGAAAATCAAAATATTTCTCATTTGTTGTTTGTCTGACATTTCCTCATTATTAGATCCAGTTTATGAATTCCCAGCTAGGACATTACATAAGTGATGTTGTGTTTTTCCTCACATCAAGAGATAAACAATGTCCATTTATCCTGACTTGTGATGTTAATTTTGATTACCTGATCTAAGTACTATTGATTTTCTCTACTGTATAGTTCCCATTGTTCCTCTTGTATCTAATAAGCAGCCACTGGGAATATGCTTTCAGACCATTCAAATAATCTTCTTTTTATAAGTATGTATGTAAGCAGTCTGTGAGTGGACACTATAAGACTGGGCAAATATACTTTTCTTTAAATTTTTTTCTCTGAATTTATATGCATTGATGTTTCTTCCCTGAACAAATTTTTTCTAAAATGATTTTTCAACTCTAGTACTTCCTCCATATTTACCTTTCAGTAATTGGCATTCTACTATAAGCAAGATTCTTCTCTTTTCTCTATTGATTCAAGGATTCCTTCCATTCCCCCCACCACCCACTGTTTTATAACTAGTTGCTTTTCTTAATGAATTTATTACTCAGATTGTCTCAGAATTAGCTAGTGGAAATCCCTTCAAGCTGACCCTCTGCCCTTTTGGCAGGTCACCATCATTCTTTGTAGCACTTCCTTCCCTACCCTGGGCTTAGTTGTAGGTTAATTTTCTTGGTAGACAATTTCACTATAAACTAGATGTCATGTCTAAGAATAGATACGAGTGAAGCATGTTTCAGTTGCAGTTCTTGGAGGTAGCATACTTTTATGGATAAAGAGCTGGCAGCTAAAAAATTTGTCTTTGCAGGGTTCTGGTTGTCCTTGCATTAAACCTAAGCACTGGTTTGTATAATGTTCTTTGATAAAATGAGAAGGGTGATACAAACCTAAAGACCACCTTTTTTTTTTTTCCTTTCTTGTGCTGGAGGTTGAACCCAAGGCTTCAAGCTTGCATGCTTTGCAAGTGCTGGACCACTGAGCTGCACCCTCAGCTCATTTTTTTACTTTTTTGAGACAGGGTCTTGCTAAATTATGCAGACGGTCTCTGGTCTTCAACTTGGAATCCTCTTGCTTCCGCCTCCTGAGTCACTGGGATTACAGGCCCCCGGCTCTAAAGACTTAAGTGTGATGTGAAAATGAGTGTATTTGAGATAGGACCATTGGTCTCCTACATCTAACATAGGTTCTTTAAGTATTACGATTAGTTGTAGTGGATGGTATATTTGGCTAACAGTCTGCCTATCCCCTCGCAAAGTAAAGATTGTGGCCATGTGGCACATTTCAAGTATTTGATGATAATTAGCAAAGGGAAGCTTACTTAAAACAAAACAAAATAGAACAAAAAAAGCTATGTCTTTTTCAGAGTTATCATTTCTGAACATCTTTCTTTTAGTAACGTTGATTTAATCTTGGAAGTTTCATTAAGGCATACATATGAACTATATGGTTTTCTTTTTAGAAAATAAGACCTACTCATCTGTGAGAACAGAAGCTTTATCTGTGATAGAATTACTGCTTAAAAAACTTGAAGGTGAGTTCTTGATAGTTCTAATTAGTGGACCAGTAAGCCAGGGTACTTTATGGTGTACATTTTAGAAATTTTTTGTTTTCTGTTTTTGCTTATATTCTTAAAGAGTACAAATGAATATCTATGCATATACAAGTAGGATGTATAGAGTTAAGGCCATTAAATTTTAAGTATCTAAATTTGGTATTCTTACTTTATATACTTATAATGAATTATTAAGCTGTAGTTAACTCAGAGTAATAAAGTTTTTATTTCTATCATTAATTCTAATTTAATCTTGGCTAATTACAGGAGGGGCTGGGGTTTAGCTTAGTTGGTAGAGTGCTACTCTGTTCTAAGACCCTGCGTTCAATCCCCAGCACTGCAAAAATGGGAAAATGACGTGGCAACCCACTCCTGATACAATACTGAAACATTCAGACATTAAAAACTCTGTGAGGGTCGCTATGAGTTGGACCCAACTCGATGGCATCTAACAACAACAATCACAGGACATGATTGGCAGCAGTATAGTAGACTTCACTCTGTACATGTAAATAAGCAGAATGACACACTGGAAAGAGGATGGAGAAATATTTTAACAGTTACTCACCTGTCATCAAATTCGATAGAAGCAATTTGTGAAATCCTATTTCTTATACTACTTGTTTTCTTCATTTTTTAAAAACCTTATCAGGAAGTGGATTTTTTTCCTAATTATCTGTTGTATCAATGGTAAAAGAAAACTGCTAACGTTTTCTCCAGTGATGTATCTGTCACTGGTTTCAGAAGGAAGCCTATTTTCTTCCTTTTTATTCATTGTTTTAATCCTGTGAATTAAGAATGCAGAAGATGAAATAGTTTTTTTCCACTACCTTGACTATTTGCTGTTGCTGCTTCTCTCTTTGCTCAGCCATTAAAACACCCTCCTAGGTCTCCATAAAGCAGACCTTTTGGACTGAATAATGCCAGCCATTGCATAGTCTCTCTCTCTCTCTCTTTTTTTTTTTTTTTTTTAAATAGAAGAGCTAGGCATTTAGCCATATTGGTTTGCCAGACATATATTAATGTATTTTAGATGAGGACAGTGAGGCTAAATGATTAAGTAACTTGCTTGACATCACATTGCTAGAAAGCCTTATACATTTTTAAGATATAGTTTCTTATTTTCTAAAAATTTCAGTTTGTATATAGTTCTCCAGTGCTTGCTTTAAAGAAAAGAGTAATAAGGTGTTATCTACTTAATTTGACCTTGTGATTATGAAAATTCTTCAAGATTTGTTTTATTGAGCGTATCTTATTAAGTGGCCTTTTCTTGTTGAAATAACTATTTTGCTACCATGTACCTTGTCTTGGTACTTCTTCCTTCCCACTTTGCTGCAGTGTACTTCATCTCTCTTTGTTGTACCCATACTAGGGAAAGGGGATGAAAAACCCTGATGTTATTTTAGGCTATTGTCAACAATTGGATTTTGCTAACACTTACTGAACCTGTGATTGTTATGTAGAATCTATTAACCAAAAAGGTGCTTAGTGGTTATTTTGGAGATAGGATATATGAAAGCAAAAGAATTTTAATTTTTTTCTTGCATGTTCTGTAAGGATTTTTCTTCCTCTTTTTTCCATTTAGAGTCTAAACAGTGGGAAAGTTTGACATCTGAATGTAGAGTGCTCCTGATTGAGTCTTTAGCCACTATGGAGACAGACAGCAGACCTGAGCTGCAGGAGAAAGCATCATTACTGAAAAAAACACTTGAAAATCGGGAATAAATGAGAAGGAGAAGAAACAAACAAGTGCCATGATCATTGGGGGGTTGAAATGTGGTATTCTTTGAAAAACCAAGTGGGGATAAGTAAAGATTAATCTGTAGCATGCATCATTCCTTGGCTGAAATAAATAAATTTTAAAAAGCCTTAAATTTTGTTCCTGTTAGCTTTATTTAACTTGATATTTTTAAAGTATGAGGTCTGTTGTTGTTGTTGTTGTTACGTGCTGTTGAGTTGAGTTCAACTCATAGCGACCCTATGTACAGCAGAACGAAATACTCCCAATGCTGTGCCAGGCACACGATCTTATTTAGGTTTAAGCCCATTGTTGCAGAAACTGTGTCAATCCATCTGGTGAAAGGTTTTCCATTTTCTTATTGACCTGCCATTCTCCCAAACGTGATGTCTTTCTCCAGGGATTGGTCCCTCCTGATTACTTGTCCAAAATATGTAAGATGCAGTCTAGCCATCCTTGCTTCCAAGGAGAACTCTGGTTGTACTTCTTCTAGGACAGATCTGTTGGTTCTTTTAGCAGTCCATAGTATATTCAGTAATCATCTCCAGAACCATAATTCAAAAGCATCAATTCCTCTCCTGTCTCCCTTGTTCATTGTCCAGCTTTCACAACCATATGATGTGACTGCAAATACCATGGCATGAGTCAGGCTCACCTTTGTCTTCAATGTGATATCTTTACGTTTCAATTCTCTAAAGAGATCTTTTGCCACAGCTTTTCCCAAAGCAATGCGTCTTTTTATTTCTTGACTGCTGCTTCCATGGGTGTTGATTATAGAACCAACTAAAGAAAAATCATAGAAAACCTCAATCTTTTCTCCATTTATTGTGAAGTTGCATACGGACCCAGTTGTAAGGATTTTTGTTTTGTTGATGTTGATCCATACTGAATGCTATGTTATTTGATCTTCATCAGTAAAAGTTTTAAATCCTCTTCACTGTCAGCAAGCAGAGTTGTGTCATCTGCATAAAGAAAATTGTTAGAGTCTTCCTCCAATCCTGATGCCATTCTTCCTCATAAAGTCCAGTTTCTCGGATTATCTGCTCAGCATAGAAATTAATGAGGTACGGTGAAAGTATACAGCCCTGACACACACCTTTCTCAACTTTAAACTAGGCAGTGTTTCCTTGTTCTAGTCAAACACCTGCCTCCTGGTTCATGTGCAGATTCATCATGAGTACAATTATGTGCTTTGGTATTCTCATTTTTTGAAGTGTTGTCCATAATTTATGGTCTAAGTAAGCTTAATGGAATCTTGGGTTTTTGAGAGGTGGTTGTAAATGAGATTGAGAGCAATAGTTGTTGAGAGAGTTAAAGCTATTATAAAAGGAATTAATAGAAAAACTTGCATAGCAAGCTGGATAAAAATCTTAGAACTGCTTCCAAGTTAAAGTTATTTCGGGAGGGTACCCTGTAAATCACTTAGTTTAACTTCCTTCTTTTACACCTGAAGAAATAGGCTCAGAGATTACATAGCTTCTTTTCTGAGGTCTGTGCCAAGGCCAGACCCAGATGTTTAACGTCCTGTCCAGTACACTTTTCTTTTGCAGCTTGCTCCCAAATCACTTCTGACCCTGGCCCAGAAACTCCCCAAATGAGGTACGTGTTGGGTGGCATATAATAGTTCTTGTACCAGAAATAAACTCTTATCATTGGGCTCTTGAAAATCACCAGCTGAATATTTCATGTGTTTAATTAACTAATTAATTTTCTATTTTAATTAATTAATTTTGTGGCATTTGGGGGTTGAACCCAGGGCTGTATACATACTTTTGCAAACACTCTGCCACTGGGCTGCACCCTCAGCCCATTTTTTATGTTTTGAGTCAGGGTCTTGCTGAGTTACATAGGCTGCTTCTGGCCTAGAATTCACAACCCTCTTGCCTCTGCCTTTTGAGTCACTGGGATTGTAGGCATGAGCCACCACGTCTGGCCTCGTGTTTGTTTGTTTTTATGGTGCCTTGGGATTTAATCGAGGGCCTTGTGCATACTAGGCAAGCACTTTACCACTGAGCTGTATCCCCAGCCCCATTTCATTTATTTAGATGGATAATTTTTAAATGATGATTGCTTAGCATCTTTATAGGTTGAGGGGATAAATTCAGTCTCCATATAATTCTGATTTAAGTCCTTTGCAGGCAGATGAAAATAGAGAATCTATGGTTACATGTTTTATAAAACCAAAACCAACAAAAATAAAATTGCAGACTGCCTTGGTGTAGTACTCTCAAAACTGTAATCACAAAATTTTCTATTTCCTTTTATGCTAACAATAATACGACTTTATAGAAGGAAAGGCTTTTAATTAGTCATCTAGCAATTACTCTTTTCTTAATGCCTTTTCTCAAAATAACATGACAATACTGCAGGTAAAAAATTGTATCCAGGGTTTCTTTCATCCCTTCTGCTCATGCCCCTACCTAAGAATGTAGGGTAAATTTAACTTGAGTGTTTATGGCAAGCCGAGAATTCTCTAGCTTGCTTTGGGTTCCAGCGGACAAGACTGATTTACATTCAATAGTGTACCCTTATCAACACCAGAAATCTCCATGGTTGGTTATTTATTTATTTATTTATTTATTGGTGGAAAGGCCATGTTCATTAGTTTTGGTAGTCTCCATTGACCAATGCATTTCAAACATTTTTGGCTGTGACTTATAATTTTTACCTTCTGTGTGTGTATCTGTGTATTTGAGTATGTATGTATGAATATGAAATTTTTAACTGAAATGTTTAATGAAATAATACAGTCACCATGTGTCGCTATAACACTTTGATCTCTCTGTTTGTTGTGAATGTTCTAAGCAGGTCCACTCAATTCATTTCCTAACCCACAATTGGGTTGCTATTCACGCTTGAAAACCACTGCCATAGATAGTATCTAAACTTGCCTGTATATGCTGTTTTGTGGATGGTTTCTGATTGAAAAAAGGGTTTTCACAGCATCATGGATTATAAGGAATGTATCGTGGACTTGCGTTTGAGAATGGCTTTTACTTGGGGGAAAAAAATCAAGTTTTGATGTTCTTCAGAAAGCTGTTGCCTCTCATGATTTGGTGTTTTCTAGATCAGTATTTCCCTCCATTGAGGGTTCTCTGACATTCATTTACAGTACCCAGGATACTCTTAATTTGGCAAGAATGCTGTGCAGGTGAGATGTGTTGAGAAGGTGAGAGCATAAGGGCACACCTTGTGCAGTTGGTCTATAGCAAGTATTGAAACCTCATCAAATTTTGTGCTTTTTAATATTGTTATTTAATGTGAATTTTTGGTGCTAAGATTGGTGCTAAGACACCTAAACCTTCATGCTTAGTTCTGTTGAATATTTCTTTTAGTTTCCTAAGCACATTTCCAATTTATATACTTAATCCCTTCATCTTCACCAGCCAAGTCATTTACACAATTAGTAATGCTAAGTTATTGTCTCACATTGTAGCTTATGTTTGATGTATATACATTTATTTAAAAGGGTTAATAACAGAATTTGTAACTGTTGAGTGTTGATACTGGCAAGTGGTAAAAATACCCACACATGCATATATCAACTTTATTTGCTAACACTATCTGGGACAGATTTTTGAGGATTTTTTTCCCCCTTACAAATTTTCAGGGCTGCTTGTCGCACAAACAACTGATTTTTAAAGAGTGTAACTGAATTCCTTATTTTGGCATTAGTACACTAGCTTTCTCTTCACAAATTTATTGATAATGAAACAAAGATGCCTGAAATGTGGCAATTGGAAATAAGCATGGTATATAATTTAAAATGGTATACAATTGTGGTTTTGGTGATAAACAGTGAATATTTGTGTCTAATTTGTACTTTCCAGGATATTTGCCTGCAACACGGCCTACCTGTACCAGACTGCTACCAAATCCCCACTGGTTTGTCTTTGCACCATTTACCTATGTATTTACTAACAAGGAAAAGAGAAGAATATGGATGTCCTCTGTTGGTCTGTGCCCTCGTAGCAGTCACACACTGTGCACAGTGTCTGCCATCTGTGGGACGTTTTTACCTGCTGCTGTCACAGGATATTCATGCTGCTTGTTAAGTTCAGGGAGTTACTTTGACCTTGACACTCACTGTAATATATAAATTCTTGTTAAATGGATGTATATTTAACAGATTTTTGTACTTTATATATGATATCTTCTCAGAATCCTCTGCAATATGTACTCAGCTACCTAAGCATGCAAAAGACTTGAAAGGAAAATCCCACCCCTGCCCAAGAAGATATTAAATGTAAATAAAAACTGCGTGGCCTGTTCTTTTGAAGTAGTGCATTAATTTTTACCAGTTCTCTAGGAAAATAATCCTACTGCCAAGGCACTGACTAGTTATATATTTTTTAAAGAATAGAAAATGACCGTACTGCTTGCCATATTCTGAGCTAACTCTTAGAGGAGAGATTGCTGGCTTCAGTGCCTGGGAGTTCCAAGACAAAGCAGAAACAACCAAGACACCCCAAACTGTTGCTGCCAGGTACTTTGAGAAAAATTGTCATTGAAAAATACGATTTTTTTGATAAAAATAATTCCCCATGAGTATATACAACAAACAGGAAGTTCTTTTATTGACCAAAATTAATATACATAGCTACAAACATAAAATGTCACAGATACAGGCACATCCTGTACTGTGAATTGTCAATCACATTTAAAGTGTGGAAAATAAGTTTGAAAGTGAGGGTTACCTTATTCCCTGGTAACAACTAAGCAACCCAAGTTGTTCCCTCCTTGAATGCCTTTCTTATCTTCTCATGCAGGTTTCAAGTTGATTGGTTGGAATAACATTTTTTTAATTGGGAAAGGTTAAAAGTGGGAAATCAGAATGTTATAAAACTTAAAAATAACCAGCCTTTCAAACAGCGAAATTTATGGAAAATTTTAAGAGTTTCTTTACATTTAAAAATGATAACAATTCTTTTACATTTAAGTAGCACTGATGAAGCCTCTGTTAAAAAAAATGTAAAGCCCAATGAGAAAAGAGCTAATGGGAAATTTTTTTGTTATGATATTCTTGAACAATTTAAGGCCAGTTTTGGGTATTAGTGGTTAGATATGTAATGGTGTTACATACTTTTAATTCCCCCTGCATGTCTGTCAGTTTGTGATACATTAACTGGCATGTTGTTGTGATGCTGAAAGTTATGTCACCACCATTTCAGATGCCAGCAGGGCTACTCATGGTGGACAGGTTTCAGCTGAGCTTCCAGACTAACACTAGGGAGAAGGACACAGCAGTTTACTCATAAAACAATTAGCCATTGAAAACACTATGAATAGCAGAAAGCACTGTCAAATACACTGCTGGAAAATGAGCACCCCCAGGCTGGAAAGATGCATGAAATGACTGGGGAAGAATTGCCTCCTGAAAGTAGAGTTGACCTTAATGTCAGAAATGGAGTAAAGCCCCTGGGACTTCATATGCTGATGTGGCACAACTCAAACTGAGAAGAAACATGGTGGCTGCAACAATGGGCTCAACCTTAAAAATACTGTGTGCATGGCACAATGCTGGGTAATGTTTTGTTCTGTTGTACTTAGGGTTGCTACGAGTCAGATCCAATCCAACACCTAACAACAACTTGATTCTAGAATAGCTCTGAAAGACAAAACCTTTTCTGAACATCAGTTGAAAGAAGGTTTTATTTTTTATTTATTTTTTAAAGAATTTACTTCAACACTGTAAAGTTGTCCCATTGTTTGCTAGCCTTCAGGGTTTCCAGTGTTGTATCTGGGGCCATTCAGATTGTTTGCCTGGATGTCATGTATCATTTTTCTCTGTTTGTTTTCATGGTTTTCTCTAGTTTTGAATTTCAGCACTTTGACTATGATGTGCCTTCGTGTGCTTTTCTTCATTTTTATCATGTTAGAGTTTTGCTTAGATTTTTAATTTTTGAAAGTTATGCATTTCACCTGTTTTGGGATTTTTGTAAGGGGGGGCATTGTTTACTCAAATATATTTTCTGTGCCATGCTCTCTTTGCTTCCTTTTGAGAACTTCAGTTAAACCTCTGTTAGATCATTTGTTCTTTAGGTCTCAGTTATTTAACAAGTCTATCTTTAAGTTCACTGACTTTCTTTGTCATGGCCACTCTGATACTAAAACACATCCAGTGAACTCTTATTTCAGATATTTCATTTTTTTAGTTCTAATACTTCCATTTGCCTGCAGCTGTACCACTGTGGCATCTGATCCCCTCAGATCTTGGAAGCTAAGCTGGGCAGGCCTGGTTAGTACTTGGTTGGGAGACCACCTGGGAACACCAGGCGCTGTATGCTTGGGAGAAGGACCCAGCAACCCACTCCCAAAAATCAATCGGCCATTGTAAACCCTATGAATAGCAGACAAGCACTGACAATAATGTTTCATCTATTGTACATAGGGTTACTATGAGTTGGACACCAACTTGATGACACCCAACAACAACAATAGCATTTCCATTTAGTCCTTTCAAATAGTTTTCCTGCTAGTCCCAATATTTTACTAACTTTTTTGTTAAACCTTTTTTTGTGTGTGTAGTACTAGAGGAATGAACTCACTTTGCAAGAGTTGTACCACTGAGTTGCACCTCTCGCCATTTTATTTTTGAGGCAAGGTCTTACCCAGGCTGCCTCTGGCCTCGAATTTGGAATCCTCCTGCTTCTGCCTCCCATGTCATTGCCATTATAGGTATGCACTAACATACCTAGTTTGTGTTTTTTTTTTTTTTTTTAAAGAAAGACTTCACAGCTCATAACTATTATCACTGCATTTATGTTCATGTCTGATAGTTACACATCTGGATCATCTTGGGTTTTGTCATTGTTGGATGCTGTCCCCCTACCCCTCCATTTCCTTAAGATATCCTGTATTTTAGGATTGTATCCTGGATATGAAGAAGGTTATAAAGTCTCTAAGAGTATTTCTCCAAAGAGTTGTTTTTCTTTGAGCAGAAAATATATTAGACTCAGACTACAAACTGTCATACCTTTTGTGGATGGTAGCTCTGATCTTTTTTTTTTATACTTAGCTGTTTTTCCTCTGCCATGAACAGAGGTGATTCAGAGGTCAGTCAGAGACTTGCATGCTTTCCAAATAGAAACTCATTTTCCACTTCTCACCTCTTTTCCTTCCAAATTTTCTCCTCCTTTTCTGTATCTGGCTCTAACCTTGTTAGGTCATAAAGATGGTGATTCTCAGTGGGACTTTCAGCTGTCTTATGCATTGCTTTACTTCTGGTACTCTATCTTTAGTACAAAGCACTAAAGCTGGGAACTCACCCTGTGCCTCCTGTATTTTGGATCTCCAAATTCTGCCTCCGGTAAAGTTGAGAAAGGTGTGCATAAGAGCTGTATCCTTCCACTGGACCTCTTCAATTTCTATGCTGAGCAAATAATCCAAGAAGTTGTACTTTCTGAAGAAGAACGTGGCATGATGATTGGAGGAAGACTCATTAACAACCTTTCTTAAGCAGATGACACAACTCTGCTTGCTAAAAGTGAAGAGGATTTGAAACATTTACTGAAGAAGATCAAAGAACACAGCCTTCAGTATGGATTGTGCCTCAACACCAACAAAAAAATCCTTACAACTGGGCCAGTATGCAACATCAAGATAAATGGAGAAAAAATTGAGGCTGTCCAAGATTTTGCTTTACTTGGTTCTACAATCAACACCCGTGGAAGTAGCAGTGAAGAAATCAAAAGACACATTGCATTGGGAAAAGCTGTGGCAAAAGATCTCTTTAAAGTATTGAAAAGCAAAGATGTCACACTGAAGATGAAGGAGCACTTGACTCATGTCATGATATTTTCAGTTGCATCATATGGTTGTGAAAGCTGGACATTAAATAAGGGAGACAGGAGAATTGATGCTTTTGATTTGTGGTGTTGGGGACAAATATCGAGTATACTATGGACTGCTAAAAGAACCAACAGATCTGTCCTAGAAGAAGTGCAGCTAGAGTGCTCAGTGGAAGCAAGGATGGCTAGACTGTATCTTATGTATTTTGGACATGTAGTCAGGAGGGACCAATCCCTGGAGAAAGACATCATGTTTGGGAGAGTGGCAGGTCAACGAAAAAAAGGAAGACCCTCCACTAGATGGATTGACACAGTTTTTTCAAAAGTGGGCTTAAACACAAGTACGATTGTGTGCCTGGCACAGAATTAGGGAGTGTTTCATTCTATTGTACATGGGGTTGCTATGCGTCTGACCCAACTGGATGGCACATAGCAACAACAAATTCTACCTGGTTTTGTGGATTCTCTAGAGGCTTAAAATAATTTTTTTATAACTTTCTTATTAACATTTATGTACATAATAATGAGTTTCATTATGACATTTTCATACATATATATTATGTACCTTAATCATATTCACCAAAACATTATGCTCTCCTTTACCCTTACTCCACTTCTGCTGGTGCCCTTCCTCTTCCCTAATAGTCTCTTTTACTTTTATGTCTTTTTTTTTTAAATCCAGATTCCACATGTGGAAGAAAATATGATACTTTTTTTTCTGAGTCTAGCTTATTTCCCTTAACATGATCTCTATTTTCAGTCATTTTCCTGCAAATGACAGGATTTCATTCATTATAGTTGCATAAAACTCCATTGTGTGTGTGTGTGTGTGTGTGTGTGTGTGTGTGTGTGTGTGTGTGTATGCTATATATGGCAATTTTTTTTTATCCATTCATCTATTGGTGAACATCCAGGCCAAACCCATAACTTGGGTATTGTGAAAACCATCACAATAAACATGGCTATGCAGTTATCTGAGTTGTATACAGACTTAGATTCCTTCAGGCATGTACTCACTCAGTAGTGGTATAGCTGGATCATATGGTAATTTTAGATTTTGTTTCATTGAGAAATATTCATACTGATCTCCATAGTAGCAGCACTAATTTACATTCCTACCAACAATGTATGAGAGCTTCCCCCTCCCCCCAACCACACACATCTTTGCCAGCATTTGTTTGCTTTCTTTGTGATTAGCCATTTTGACTAGGGTAAAATGGAATCTCAATGTAGTTTTATTTCTCTAGTAGCAAAGACTGTTAAACATTGTTTCACATATTGGCCAGTTGTTCTTCTTTAAGAACTGTTTGTTTTCCCATTTATTGATTGGGTTATTTGGGTTTGTGTGTGGGGGGTTAATTTTTGAGTTTTTTAAAAATATATTCTAGATGTTAATCTCTTTCAAATGAAAGCTGGTAAAGATCTCCCATTCTGTAGGATGTCTCTTAACTCTGCTAATTGTTTCTTTTGCTGTGCCAAAGTTTTTCAATTTCACGCAATCCCATTGGTCAATTCTTATTATTATTTCATGGGCTATTGAAGTCCTTTTCAAAAAGTCCATACCTATGCCTATATCTTGAAGTGTTTTCCCCATGTTTTCCTCTAGCAGTTTCAAAGTTTCAGGTAAAGGTCTTCAATCCAAGTTAAATTGATTTTCTTTTATGGGATAGGAGATAGAGATCTAGTTTTATTCTTCTACATGTGGATATCCAGTTTTCCCAGCATTACTTGTTGAAGAGACTGTCTTCTCCAGCAAAATGTTTTTGGCATCTTTATTGAAAATCAGATGGCTGTGGCTGTATTGGTTTTATTTCTGTGTTCTCTATTCTGTTTGTTTTGTGTACATGTTTGGTTTTGGTGCCACTACCATGCGGTTTTTGTCACTATGGCTTTGTAGTATAATTTAAAATCAGGTATTGTGATACATTTAGCATTACTCTTTTAGCTCAGGGTTGTTTTGGTATTCAGGGTCTTTTGTGTTTCCGTATGAATTTTATGATTATTTTTTCTTCTGTGAAGAATATCACTGGAATTTTTATGGGGATTGCATTGAATCTAGATCACTTATGGTAAGATGGTCATTTTTACAATATTCTGCAATCCATGTGAAGTCTTTTTCATCTTCTAGTGTCTTCCTCAGTTTCTTTCTTAAGTATTTTAAAGTTTCCATTGAAGAGATGTAGAGATCTTTCACTTCCTTGGTTAGGTTTATTCCTAGTTTTTTAAGAGAGATGGGTAGGTGGGTGATATTGTGAAAAGGATTATTTTCCTGATTTCTTTCTCACCATGTTTGTTATTGGTACGTAGAAAAGCTACTGTTTTTTCATGTTGATTTTATATGATGCTACTTTGCTGAATGTATTTATCAAATCTAAGAATTGTCTGGTGGAGTCTTCAGGGTCTTTTAAGTGTAGGATCATATCATCTGCAAATATGGATCATTTGATATTTTCCTTTCCTACTCATATCTTTTATTTCTTTCTCTTATTGCTCTGGCTAAGAATTAAAATACTATATTTAATAAGAGTGGAGAGAGTGAACACACTTGTCTTTTTCCTCATTTTAGAGGAAAATGCTTTCAGTTTTTCCCCATTTAGTATAATGTTGGTTATAGATTTGTTGTATATATAGTCTTTGTTAAGTTGAAGTATATTACTTCTATTCCTTGTTTCTTCAGGAATTTTTATCATGAGGGGATGTTGAACTTTGTCAAAGACATTTTCTACATTTATCAAAATGATCATGTGATCTCCATCCCAGAGTTCATATATGTACTGTATTATCATTATTGATTGCTTATGTTGAACCATCCTTGGATCCCTCAAATAAAACCAACATAAACATGTATATAATCTTTATAGTGTATTGTTGTGTTCAATTTGCAAACATTTTGTCCAGAAATTTTACATTTATGTTCATCAGAGGAAACTGGTCTATAGCTTTCTCTTTTTGTTGTGTTCTTATCCAGTTTTAATATCAGACTGGCTATGTAAAATTAGTTTGGAAATATTTCTTTGCTTGCTCTCTCTCTCTCTCTCGCTCTCTCTCTCTCTCTGTCTCTCTGTCTCTCTCTGGAATAGTTTGAAGAACATTAGTGTTAATTTTTCTTTAAATGTCTAGTAGAATTTGGCAGTGAATTCATCCACTCCTGGGATTTTCCTTAGTTTGGAGATTCTTTACTACTTCAATCTCATTACTCATTAAAGATCTGTTCAAGTCATTCATAACTCTTGACTTAATTTTGGCAAGTCATATGAATCTAGGAATTTTTTTTCTAGTTTTCCAATTTACTGAATTGTAAGTTTTCAAATGGGGCTGGGATTTAGCTCAGTTTATAGAGCTGCAGTCTCTGAGGTCCCGAGTTCAATTCCCAGCACCACAAAAATGGGAGAAGGGCCTGGCAATCCACTCTCAAGGCAATCCCAAAACAGCCATTGAAACCCCTATGAGGGTCACTATGAGTTGGATACCAACTCGACAGCACCTAACAACAACAACAACAGCAAATTTTCAAATATGACTTAAGAATTCTTTGAATTTCATTGCTATTTGTTTTAATGTACCCCTTTTCATCTCTAATTTTATTAATTTGGGTCTTCTTTCTCTCTTTTAATTAATTTGGCAAAGGTTCTGTCAATATTATCCTTTCACAAAAACCAACTCTTTGTTTCATTGATTCTTTGTATTGTCCTTTTAGTCTCCATTAATTTCTGCCATGATCTTTATCTTCTTAATGGATTATTGCCTTTACAAATATGTAATAGCTTTTATCTCTTCTGACTTTTACTTGAAGTCTACTTTGTCTGTTGTAAGTATAGCTCCTTTCACTTACATTTTGCTTCAACTTGCTTTGAATATCATTTTCTATCCTTTAACTCAATCTGTGTATGAAAGCCAGTGAGGTGTGTTTCTTGGAGATGACAGTTGGATCTTGCTTTTTAAAATCCAGTCAGCCAGTATGCTTCTTTTAATTGGAGAGTTATGACCACTTACATTTAAAGTTATTATTGACAGGTATTATTGACAGGTTATTATTGACAGGTTTCCTATAACGTTGTTGTTTTCCTGGTTGGTTTGAATATTGTTTTTCTTCCTCCCTTAACTTACGTGTTTCCTAGTTTACTTAATTTGACATGTTTGATTCTTTCCTAATTCTCATTTGTTCATCTGTTCTTCTCATGAAATTTATTCTTTCCTGAGCTCTCACTTTTGTGACTCTCTATAGAATTTACTTAAGTATCTTCTGCAGTGCTGGCTTAGTGGTTTTGAGTTGCTTTTGTTTGTGCTTTTCTTGGAAGGCCTTTATTTCTCCATTGATTTTAAAAGATAACTTATAGTAATCTTGATTGGCTATTATTTACTCTTAGGATTTAAAATATATCATTCTATGCTTTCCTGGCTTTTAAGGGTTTTACTGATAAGTTTGCTATTGTAAGTTACAATTCTTCTCTTGCTGTTTCTTTGTTTTTTAGTCTTGGGATTGTAATTATAATGTGATGTGGAGAGAATTTTGTCTGGCCATTTCTATTTGGGGTTCTAAATGCTTCTTATATCTGAACATCTGTATCTTTCTCTAGATTTGTGAAGTTTTCTGCTATAATTTCTTTGAATAGGTTTTATGTGCCTTTAGTTTGTATCTCAGCTCCTTCTACCCAATGGATTCTTAGGTTTGATTTCTTGATTATGTTCCAGAGTTTTTGAAAGTTGTGGTCATACTTGTTTATTTATTTTTTCTTGGTTGACTTCTGAATGTAATATATGCTCAACTTTGTCTTCAATACTACACAATCTAGTCTATTGGTGATGCTTTTCTCTGTTTTTTTTTTTTTTTTTTTTTTATTTACTGAGTTATTTTATTTCCAACTTTTCTGTTCATATTTTTTTGTTTGTTTTTGTTTTTTGAAATCTCAATTTCCTTGCTGAATTTCTCATCCATGTTTCTAACTTTATTGTCCAGGTTATAAATTGACTTTCCTATATCACTCATCTATTTATCTGAATCCATTTTGAGGTCATTGATCATTTTATTTTTATTTTTTATTTATTTTCTCTTAGGTGCTGAACCGAGGACCTCATGCATCTTTGAGGCAGAGTCTTTCTGAGTTATGCAGGATGCCTCTGGCCTTTAACTTGCTATTCTCCTGCCTCCACCTCCTTAGTCACTGGGATTATTACAGGCACACAGCACCACACCCCTGATTCAATGATCAATTTTAAAAATAGACTTTTGAATTTCTTGTCTGGTATTTCAAGCATTTCAGTATCTTTGGATTTGGTTATTGAAGAGTTGTGATCTTCTGGAGGAGTCATGTTGCTTTGCTTTTTCATATCGTGATTTGCATATCTGTTGGGATGGATATCTCTTTCAGTTTTACTTGGAGATCTTAATGAGCAGCTTCCTCTTGAGGGCTCAGTCACAAGTACCCTTAAGAAAGGAGAGAACAAACCATAACAGCAACAAGATCAAAAAACCAGATATAGATGTACAGTTAAAATCAATTAAAGCCAAGCACTGCACCACTAATCACCACGGGAAAAAAAGTGGCAAAAGTAATGTAAACTACAAAGCTAAAAATTCAGATAGAAGTAATAATGAGTGAATGAGATAATGGAAGGGGGTAGGGAGAAGTAAAAAGAAAGCAGAAGTAAGGTAAAAGAAGAGGAAAGGAGAAGAGTGTGAGGAAGAGGGAGAGAAAAGAGTGAGAGATTTAAAAATTGATTATAGATGAAAAATATATAAAATTAGATAAACCTAAAAAGAGGAATCAATAAAAGAAAAAGCTCTTAAAAATTAAAAGCAATACTAATAATACACTAAGAATAAAAAAGGAGGGATAAGGAAAAAAGAAAAAAGTTATAAAAGTGACAGAATTGGACAGTCTTCTTTCTTGGCCCTCTGATATTGGAATCTGCTAGATGTAAGGGGGCGGTGGGTTGAAGCTAAAGCCTCCTGTCTTCCCAACCATTCAGGCTGGTGTTGTATAAGGTCTGAGGCTGGTCTGGTCAAATGTCAGTTGTCCATTAGGGTTGTATTCACTTTAGAATTTTTCTTTCTTTGCATACCAAGAGCCACTAGTGGCTACACTTAGCTTTGTAGCCTGTGGGCTGGGAAGGTTCCTACTTACTCCAGAGAGCCTCTAGTTTGTGCACCCAGATGGGACTCATATCTAGACTGCAGGGTATCCTGCACATGTTGGAGAGGAGTAAACAGAGCAGTGAGATCTTCCCTGAGTGGGGAATCAAGGGAATTCAGTACTCTGCCTGCTAGTCTTAGTGTTCTCAGACCCCACCTTGCAGTAAACCACCCTGTGGATGAGAGGAGGCTGGGGAAATCAAGTTATTTACTGGACCTGGGCTCATAATTCTCAGTCATGCTGGGCAGCAAACCACATAACAGGGAGGAAGTTCTGGAGGGCAAGCAGTTTGCTGGCCATGGGCTCAGGGCTATCAGTGCTCTCTGTCATCCTCAGGTATTGGAATTTGCTTCGTAGCCTGAGACTCTGCTGCTTAAACTCAGAGTGCCCCTGTCTGACTGTCCCCTTCTCCATGACTACCTCTGGCAGCTTTCTCACATCCAGACACTGTGGTAGGGTGTCCCTAGCTTCCCTAACTTGGGATTGTTCCTTGTTTTCAGGTCCCCAGAGTAGTTCAGCCTCAAACAATAGACCACCTCTCAAGATTTCATCTGAGTATATCCATCTGAGATGTGGGGGGCAACAAAATAGATTTCTTCTCTAATGTTGGCCTTCTGTGCAGGAGGAATCACTATCACACCAAATCCTCCCATTGGATTTAAGACTTGTGAGAACTATGGGCTTGTCCTTTGACTGAGTAATATGCATTTATGGTTCCTCCATGTCTTTTCATACCTAACAGATCATTTATTTTAGAGCTGAATAATGTTTTATGCCTGGATATACCACACTTTATCATTCACCTACTGAAGGACATTGTAGTTGCTTCTAAGTTTTGGTAATTATGAATAAAGCTGCTATAAACAATTATGTACAGATTTTTGTTGGGGGGGATAAGTTTTCAATTGTGGAGTAAATTCTAATGTATGTAGTTGCTAGATTGCATGGTAAGAGTATATTTAAAATTGAAAGAAATTTCCAACTCTCTTCCAAAGTGGCTGTGTTATTTTGCAAATAAATTTTAGAATCAATTTGTTAATATCCACAAAATAACTTTCTGGGATTTTTATTGGGACTATACTGAATGTATAGACTGAGTTGAGAAGAATTGACAGTTGACAATGGGTCTTCCTATTGTTTAGGAATATGGAATAGCTGCCCATTTACTTAGTTCTTTGATTTTGTTCATCAGATTTTATAGTTTTCCTCATATAAATCTTATATATATTTTGTTAGATTTATGCCTAGGTATTTCATTTGGGGGATACTATGTAAATGGCCACCATGTATCTGTCAACTTGTGCTGTGGGGGCTTGCATGTTGCTGTGATGCTGAAAGCTATGCTACTGACATTTAAGATACCAGCAGGGTCACCCATGGTGGATGGTATCAGCTGAGCTTCCAGACTAAGGCACACTAGGGAGAAGGACCTGGAAGCCCACTCCTGAAATAATTAGGCATTGAAAACTTTGAATAGCAGATAAGTACTATCAAATATAGTGCCAGAAAATGAGCTCCTCCGGCTGGAAGGCATTCAAGAAACAACTGGGGAAGATTTGCCTCCATAAAGTAGTTGTTGTTGTTAGGTGCTATTGAGTTGGGTCCAACTGATAGTGACCCTCATAGGCTTTTCAATGCCTGATTGTTTCAAGACGGCTTCTGGAATGGATTGCCACATCCTTCTTCCATTTTTGCAGTGCTGGGGATCTAGTATGAGTCCTCAGAGAGTGCTGAGTGGCAGTCTAGCAACTGAGCTAAACACCAGCCCCCTCAAAGTAGAGTGGACCTTAATGATGGGAAAGGAATAAAGCCCCTGGGACCTCCTTTTGCTGATGTGGCATGACTCAAAATGAGAAGAAACGTAGTATCTGCAACAATGGGTTCAAACATATAAAGATCATGTGCATGGCACAGTGTTGAGTAGTGTTTCATCTGCTATACTTTGGGTTGCTATGAGTTGGACTGGACCTGACAGCACCTAACAATGGCAATGTAAATGGTATTGTGCTTTTAATTTCAAATTTCATTATTTTTGGCAGTACTGGGGGTTGAAACCTGGTTCTCATGCGTGTTTTGCAAGCACTCTACCACTGAGCTACACTGCAGCCCATTTTTCACATTTTATTTTGAGACAGGGTCTTGCTAAGTTATGCAAGGTGCCTCTAGCCTCAAAATTGCTGATCCTCTTGCCTCAGTCTTCCCTGTGATTACAAGTGTGTGCCACCATGCTCAGGTCAAATTTCACTTTAATTGATGATTTATAAGAGAGCAATTGACTTTGTCTATTAACACTATATCCTGAAATTTTATTATGGTTGCTTATTCCAGGAATTTTTTGTTTGTTCTTTCAGATTTTCTGCCTTATTGATTCTCTTGTAAAATTCTTTTTCTGCCTTGTTGCCCAGTGATGAGAGAAATGTGACCACTGACCCTTGGGAAAGTAAAATTTCAAGATTAATATTGAAACGTGGAGTGATTAACTCTATGAGGTTTTCTCTGTTTTAATCAGACAACCCTATTGTCAGGTTTAACTGTTTCAAGGTCATCCTGTATGGGCCACTGTAGCCCACTATGCCTGAAATATCTATCATTCTATCACTTAACTAGCTTCCATCACTTAACTAGTTTTTACTTCTTTTCCTAAGAAGGAAAAATTTTGTTTATTCATGTTGTGACCATATTTTCTTTATGGTCCTCCATCTGGAACATCCTCAATGACCAGAGTAAATGAACTGACGTGGAACATTAAAAAGTTGTTTGTGGGGGTGCTCACCTGGAATCCAAGCTATTGAAAGGTTGAGAGAGAAAGATCACAAGTTTGAGGTTAGCCTGGGCTGCATCGTGAGACCATGTCTTGAAAAAACAAACAAGCAAAAAGCAAAATTGAAAACAAACAAACAAAAACAGAAAACCACAGAAAATATAGGAACTGTATGAAGGTGGCAATAAATGCAACTTTTCCTCACACATAACTAGAGTGAACTTTTAGAAAACACTTTTAATGAACTACTTGAGGGTAAGTTGGAGACATCTTGTCTTTTTAACACTAAATACTTCACTATATATTATATTTCTTAATAACAAGGACATTCTTTCACATAACCCCAGTACACTTATCAAGATCAGGAAATTTAATACGGTTACTAGTATCTAATGCTGAGACCATATGCAAGTTTTTTCTATTGTCCATATAATAGCTAATCATTGTTCTCCATAGTTCATCACAACTGGTCTAGGTTCAATGCTCAGTCATGCATGGTGTTTAATTGTCATGTCTCTGTAGTCTGGAATGTTTCCTTGGTCTTTTTTGTTAGTTTCCCTCTTTTGTTTCCTGATCTTGATATTTTGGAAAAGTAGACTGATTATTTTACAGAATATCCATAAATTTAAGTTTGTCTAGTTTTTTCTCATGATTAGATTCAAATTATTTGTTTTTTGTAGGAATGCCACAGAAATGATATTGTATCCTCACTACATCATACCAGAAAGCACATGGAGTCGATTTGTCCCAACATTGGTGATGTAAAATGTGACTATCTTCCTGGTCTCCCCACTGCAAAGTTATTCTTTTATCTTTGAAAATGTTAAGGAATTTGTGGTGAGATGTTTTGATGCCATATAAATATCCTATAGTTCACCCAAATTTTACCTACAACTATAAGACCTACTATAACTTTTTACCTGTAGTAACCTATTCCCTAATACAGCCTTTAGGTGTGATTACTTTCTCATTAACATTGTTTTATATTTATTTTTTGGCAGGCTACTTTAGGGAAGATCTTTCCATTCTTATTTTTTTATATCATAATTAACTCAAGTTTTTTTTATTCTATGATTATGGTCCATTATTATACTTTTCTATTTTGATACTCAAAAAATCTGTCCCAGATTTGGCAATGGAAGATTGATCAAGTGGTAATATATGGCTTTTTGACATATTCCTATCATTCTTTGCATATTTTTTACATTCTAGTATAAAATACTCTGAGTTAATTTTGTCCTTTCTCTAGTTCAGTTCTGGTTATCAGCTACTTTTCCAAGAAGCTGTAATTGCTTCTGGTTGAGAATGTTATTTAGAAGCCAAGATCTACATCTTACATGTGCCCATTGCTTCTGAGGTTTCATTGCTTTAAGGTCCTCTCGACATATGTATATTGAATAAAATTTGTAATCTCTTTTGGGGGCATTTGATGATTTATTTGTGGCTTAAAAAATTCTTCCCTTAATTTCTAAAAGCCAAGAAGCAATTTCACAAATGGAAAATTATATATCTTAGAATTCTATAGACATCTTTTCCCTATATTGTGTTACAATAATCAATTATAACAAAAAAGTCTTGACATGGCTAGGGGTTGATGAAAAAGAAGGAATAGAAAACCTTTGTTTTAATGAGTTCCTTCCAATAGTTCCTTTAGAGGAATTATTATTCAATTTCTGTATGACTTTAACTAAAAGTTTGATATAATTAGATCTTTGGGACATTATCCCTAAAGGATGGGAAGTTTCAAACCCCTGTATATTATAGCTGCTGAACTTTAAATTGTTCAGGGACAGCAGTTATTCCCTCCAAACAACACATCATTTAAATTTATATTGTATTTCATTTGCTATCCTTTGGTATTTGAGTTATGGTGGTAACAGTTGATTATTTTGAAAGAAATGAATTGCACTATTGATTTTTACGTAACAACATTTAACATTTTTAACATGGATGTATTTGTTCATTCTTGCAAATAGCTAAATTCATGAAATATATCATAAAACAGTACTTGGAGTTGATGACAAAATTCAGGTAGAAGGGCCAATTTTTTTCTTGGCTATAAATTTTACGCAATATAGAATGTCAAATATTGGGCAATTGGATGATTTTTTGTTCTAAAGAGATTGTATTTGTTAGTCTAACAGTAGCACAAAACTTAAGTTTCTTTAATATAAACTTTCATAATGGTTTCTTTTTTTTTGGCAGGGAATCTGCTAAGTATAAAATCTTGCAGACAAATGTCTTAAGAAAGAATCTGTTAACCAACAAATGAATAAGAATCAGGTATTGTTGACGGTGGGAAAATGGAACCAGTAAGAAGAAAAGCAAAAACTATGTACATTTTATCACCATAGAGGGAAGTAATACTGACAAATATTTCCTAGAATTCTAAAAAGACATGCAATTATAACTGATATGTTCATACCTGAAACGTAAGCTTCTTGGGAACTAATGACTAAAATAGACAAAAAAAAAAAAAAAAAAAAAAAAAAAAAAAAAAAAAAAAAAAAAAAAAAAAAAAAAAAAAAAAAAGCGAGGGAATTAAAAAAGGATTTATTGATAGGCTGGAGATGAAATATAGTGGAGGGAGAAATCAAAGCTAATACTATAATGGAAACAATTTGAAAACTTTATGCTCTTATCACAAATAAAATAGGATATTGTCACATTACTACTGGGAATTTTCACCATCTCCATCTATACCAGCATTTTTATTATGGAGAACTGGGAGAGTAATGACTGGACTGAGTAAAATTGAGAAGCAAGAAAGGAATGCTAGTGATGAGAAAGTGAAGACTAAAATATTGTAACATTGACTATTTGGTTGGAAGATTTGTCCATGAAAGAAAGAATGAAAAGAGAATGCATAGGTAGGGTGAAAATGAAGACGGTTTTAAAGAGCATATATATTTGAAACCAGAATGGAACAGGGAAAGAAAAAGTTGGGGATAAAGAACAATATAAGTGCAAAAACAAGATAAATTTTCTGTAATAATTTTTGTTAGTAATGTGATATGTAGAAATATAAAACCTTAAGGTCTTTTTTAAAATTATGTATGTAGTATTGAATCCTATTTTCAGAGAAATCTTAAGGAAATTTTCTAATAGAATTTAATTTCTTTATTTCCTGGATATTTGTGGCTTTTAAAGTATAACAAAGGTATTACCTGGGTATAGCTTTTAGAACTTTTTACATACAAGAGTATGGGGCTTAATAATGAATGAAACTGTATAGTAGAAGTGTCAGTGTTTAATTGTGGTGGGTTATTTCATGTGAATCATAAGCTGGCTTTTAAATGTAATCACAATGCTTTAAGTGATGTCATTCTTTTTGAAACAAATAAACAGACCTCCAAACTATTAGCTGGAAAGAACAGAGCTCATGTAGACCCAGAACTTCACAGATTTTGGTTGGAAAATCATCTATTTGTTTCTGTTGGCATTCCTTCTCTTCTTCCAGTGAAGATGATGGCTGGCTTTTGTTGAACATTGTGAACTTTTATTCCTTCACTTACCTGGCTTTCATGACTTATGCTTGATAATTTGTTCAATGTGCATTTATCTCTTTCCTCATTCAGGCTCTTTCAAATTTTTATCAAAAACCTACTGTGCCAAGGATAGGATTATGAGCTGATATTAAAACATTATATTAGTTTATTCTTGTTTTCCAATTCACTGTTTTCTAAGTCATAGTAGAAGAATCCAGTAGATCAAACCTGCTTTTTCCCCTCTTGGATCAATTAATACTGTAATTTATTGTGATAAAACTGTGTTTATTGTACTGAAAATAAGTTTGAGAGTGCTAACTTAATGAATATTATATTTTGTCCATTTCTTTATGTCCTCAGATGAAGTGAAGAGGATAATACTAGGAAATCTACAGGTGAAAAAAAGGACATGCAAGGAGAAAATTTCACAATTTGGAGCTTTTTTTTCCTGGAGGGATTTTCCCGATACCCAAGGTTAGAGATTGTTCTCTTTGTCTTCAGCCTTATAATGTATCTGATTACCCTCTTGGGTAATAGCACTCTTATTTTAATCATTATCCTAGATTCATACCTTCAATCCCCCATGTACTTGTTCCTTGGAAATCTTGCTTTCATGGATATCTGTTACACATCTGCTTCTATTCCTACTTTGTTGGTGAACTCACTGTCATCCCAGAAAACCATTATCTTTTCTGGGTGTACTGTACAGATGTATCTGTCCCTTGCCATGGGCTCCACAGAGTGTGTGCTTCTGGCAGTGATGGCGTATGACCGTTATGTGGCCATTTGCAACCTACTGAGATACCCTATCATCATGAACAGGCAAATCTGTGTGCAGATGGCCACTGTGTCCTGGGTCACAGGTTGTCTGACTGCCTTGCTGGAAACCAGTTTCACCCTTCAGATACCCCTCTGTGGGAATCTCATCAATCACTTCACGTGTGAAATTCTGGCAGTGCTAAAGTTAGCTTGCACACATTCACTGCTCATGGACATGATTATGCTGGTGGTCAGCATTCTCCTTCTGCCCATTCCAATGCTCTTAATTTGCATCTCTTACATCTTTATCCTTTCCACTATTCTTGGAATCCGCTCAGCAGAGGGAAGAAGCAAAGCTTTTTCTACTTGTGGTGCACACTTGACTGTGGTGATCTTATATTATGGAGCTGCCCTCTCAATGTACCTAAAGCCTTCTTCATCAAACTCACAAGAAATAGACAAAATCATCTCATTGCTTTATGGAGTGCTTACCCCTATGTTGAACCCTATAATTTATAGTTTAAGAAACAAGGAAGTCAAAGATGCTATGAAAAAACTGCTGGGCAAAATACTATTGCATCAAGCACATGAACATCTCTGAGTGTCCATGGTTTCCAAGGATGTGTCCCTGGGAGAATGCACTAGAGAAATTCTAGACACCATACAATGCTTTAGGATTCTGTCTTCAATCCTTGTTATTGCTAGGTGCCATTGAGTTGGGTCTGACTCTTAGTGACCCTCATAGGGTTTTCAATGCCTAATTGTATTGGGATTGTTTTGGGAGTGGATAGCCACATCGTTCTCCCAGTGTCTATAATTTCACAGTTAGGAGGCATGTGTACACAAGGTAACTGCCTATGTACAATAGTAGTTTCCAATAATATTTCCAGTCTTTAGTATTTCATGGTTGTGAGAAGTTTTGAGCTGTAGAGTCATCAAATATTTGCTTTAGAAGGAAACTTGGACAAATTCAGAGTCAGTGAATGTTAGTGTCAGAAGAAACATGTGTATTTTGTTTTCTTACATCCTTTCTTGAATGGAATGGAGCATCAAGAAACAACAACAACAAAAAAATCAAGAGTGGTCTTGCTTATGGAAGTGAGAAAACAGAATCAAAGAAAAATTAAAAGACTTGGTTAACATCACACAGCTGCAGAACTTTGATGACAACATTCTTCTGACTTCTTGGCCAGAGCTTATTCTATTACATGATGGTGTCTCCCTAACTACTCTTGTTATTCCCAACCCCCTGATTAAAACTTCTTGTCTTCCCGAGTAAGGTGTTCAATGATTTGTCTGCCTGCCAATCTTGCCTTTCTAAGCATGTAGATACTTGTGTAACTTGTGTCTGCTTTGCTACTATACCTCCAATATACTAGTAAGTCTTTTTACACGCGTTTGTATGATTTTCTTTCTTGGATTATTTACTTCACAAGGGTTCAGAAGGAAGCATTTATCCTAAAAGTAACTATTTTTCTTTTTAGATAACTCAGTCTTTCCAATCCAACTGTCATAATCATTCTCTGGCAATTTCAGTGTCATGTTGAAGGGAAATTTTATAGTAGGCTTTTACTAAATTGGAATTGAATTTTATGTTTGGAGTAGAACTGCATTGTCTGCTTTCTGGAATTTTTTATGTGTGGTGCCAAATATAAATAGGAATAGCCAGAGCTATAGAGACAGCTGAAATCTTTATGTAAAAGAGTGAACCAAAAACCCCCAGAAACACAGATACAGAACACTTCTGTAATTAATCTATCTGTTTTACTACAAGAAACTAAGCAGGTTGACAAGGAACCAAGTGCTTCAGAGTGGAATATGAACCAGAATGGGACAGTAAAACAGATGAGAACTGCTCCAGATGTCAGACGAGGACCCAGGAGAAAACCTGGGAAGGTATCTCCTAGCAACTCTTGGCTAAGGTAGTAATAGTCTCAGCCATATGTTCCACAAAGTTTTTGTAAATAATAAATGTATATAAATACAAATACATTTTACGTATTGTGTGTGATACTGAAGCTGATTACATTACATTCCTTTCTTTGGATTAGGTTCCATCTCAACCAAAACTAATTACAATTGTTCCTTGTACAGAGTCTCAAGTAAGGGATGCTTTTCAAGTATCATTATAAGAGAGGGATATATTTGATAGGAAAGGTGGAACTACATTTAATAGAGAGCCAGTTCCTGCATGAATGATTACATGACCAGATTTATGCTTTAGAAAATTCTGCTCATGTCATATCTCTGTCTAAATTCTTAGTAACTTTCATTGCTTTAATACTTGAAGTCCTTATGATGATATGCACAGACTTTCATAATTTGATGACTCATCATTCACATCCTCTGTTTTGTTATTGTTATTAGGTACCATTGAGTCAGGGTGTGGCTCATAGTGACCCTACATACAACAGACAAAAAACTATTGTTGGTGCTTCTCTGCTATTCATAGGTTTTCAATGGCTGATTGTTTTTGGGAGTGGGTTGCCAG